>PVJC01000097.1:0-164322 GCA_004026665.1 Murina feae | reverse complement strand
GAATAAAAAGAAGAAGAAAAACAAAACCCGAGACAGAAGGTAGGAGGAGACACGGGGGCAGCTCCAGCTTTCAGCAAGCCGGCTCGGTTCCACTTCCTTTTGATTGTCCAGGAAAGCTAAGAAAAGTAAAAACAGGGCTGTGAGGGCGTGAAAGCCGCCCCGTGGAAACCTTGTGTGAAACAATCGGCTTGTGGGTCAATTGTGAAGGGCGTTAATGTGCGAGACCCCGATAAAGAGATTTGCAGGAATGACTACAAAGCATTTCATATTTAAATACGGATCCCGGTTTGTTCTGCACAACAGTATAAATATAACTAAGGTGGGGTGGGGAATGAGATCTGGATATCAGCCGATTCGAAGAAAGCCAACACAAACACACCAACGAAGGCAGCATTTCGCACAGGCTTTTGTGCTCTGTACCAGTTGTTGGCAGAAGCTCATGAAAACAGCAAAGGTCATGAAACAGAGTGGCTGACATACTGTGTAATACCCTGACGGTCAGAAAGTACCCTGTTTGCCTGAAACAGCTTTCTTGTGACGTGCACTGATGTGCAGTGCCTTTGCTGAACCGTGACCATCCTGTGGTAGTTTGTTTCATTGTGGCAGTGAGGAGCCAGGAGAAGGGTATGCTGAGGAGGGTTCCAGTTCCCCCAGTGGCTGTCTCCTCCTGACACAGGTCTGAGGGCAGAACGCCCTAACTTTGGAGACCTTTTAAATTAGGTTTTTAATATACAGGAATTATATTTTAGCCGGTGTAGCAAATTCATGCTGCCTGAAAGGGTATTTTATACTAGATGAGGCAGGCCATATAAAATTAAGTAAAGTTGGCTCTGGTGCCGAAAAATATTTGGCAGAAATCCCTGGAAAACCACATTTAAACATTTTTAATATATATTATGAGGCAGAAAAGAATAATTATCTTCTATTGAAGTTCCCAAGTGAAAGAAATGTATTTGCTGAGCTCTTTCAAAGAAAACCATAGGTATGGCAAAATCGTCGTGTCTGGGATGATGTCCCCTCTGCTCCGGCGGGTGGTGTGTGGCTTGTTTTTCAGAGAAGAAGCAGGCACCATCCCAGACAAGACTCCAGTATCTCATGAGACTGACACACACTTTGAGCAAGGTGTTTTCACCAAGACCCGTGAAATACTTGGCTTAGAAATGTCGAGAGCAAAGACTTGAATTTTGTAGGTGTGATCCCATGGAGGGTTTGAGAATAAAACCCACTTTGAGTGACTGTCTCTCCACTTTATTTCTAAACTGAGCTCTTGATTTGGAATAAATTGCTTCTCTCCTTCCTCACTTCTTTCTCCAGAGAGGATCATCTATTATTGGAGGCACTCATTTGTGACCAGACCCTTGCATTTCTGAGGCCAGTGTCTGATTTAGTTGAGGTTCTCTCAAACACAGACCCTCAGGTGAGAATTTTGGAGCAAGTAGATTTTTTTGTGAGTGGATCTCAGGAAGCACATGAGGGACGTATGGGAGGGAAGGCAAGGGAAGGAAGCCAGTAAAAGGGTAGGAGGGCACAGAGCAACTCCATAGGGCTCAACCCTGCTGGGCAGCCTCTGAGTCACTGTGTAACCCAACTGAAAATTGTCCCTTGGAGAATGAGGCAGCTCAGGCATGCATGTGCCAGCTCCGGTCCCTATGTCAAAGGTTGCTCCTGAGATGTTATCCTCTATCTGAGACTTTCCAGCCTGTCATACATTGATAGATTTACAGCCAGAGAATGGCTTTGGGCAGAGAGAGACAAGAACTGAGTCCATCTATACCGAACTCTTTGCAGGCTCCCTTGGGATAGACCATGTGGATTTTGGTGGCAACCTGGATTAGCTAGTCACCAACTGTGCCAGTTAAGGAAAGCTTCTTGCAGAAAATAAGTTCTTAGTTTTGATGTGTTCTCTTCTGGTTCCCGTCCCCCCCCTCCGCTTAGTGTGAATATTCTTAGTATTTGTAATAAATGGGTAACTATGGCATTTAATACCCTTAGTTCCTAATAAAAGAGATAATTTAGAATTTAACAGTTATTGAGCATCCACTTAGTGTCAAATGCTTTAACTTAATTAATTCAGCCCTTGTTCCATGATATAGATAAAAATGAATTCAAATTGGATTCTATACCTAAACATAAAAGCTAAAAAATACCAAACCTAACACAGAGGCTAAAAACATAAAACTTCTAGAAGACACATGGGGAAACCATGACTTTGACATAAGCAAAGGTTTCTTAGATGTGACTCAAAAGCACTAATTTTAAAAGGGAAAAAATCAGATTAAATATATGTGATTAAATTTAAACCCTCTGCTTTTCAAATAATATTATTAAGAAAATGCATAGACATGTCCTAATAGAACATATTTGCAATAAACATGTCTGATGAATGACTTATGTATAATATATAAATAACGCTTACCATTTAATAACAAGAATACAGATAACCCCATGCAGAAATTGGCAAAAGACTTGAATAGGCACCTCACAATAGAACTTAAAGAAATAGCTAATGTTATGGGGTGGATGTTTGTGTCCCTTCAAAACTCATGTATTAAAGTCTTAATGCTCAATGTGGTATTTGGAGCTTTGGGGAGATAATAAAGATTAATGAGGTCATAAGGGTGGAACCCTCATCTGATGAGATTAACATCCATGTAAGAACAGACTCCAAAGAGCTTCATCTCCTCTGTCCTCTTGATCCCCCTTCCTCACTGTGAGGACACAGCCAGAAGATGGCTGGCTGCAAGCCAGGGAGAACGCCTAACCATGCTGGCACCCTGATCTCAGATTCACAGCTTCTAGAACTGTGAGAAACTACATTTCTGTTGTTTAAGCCACCCGGTCCATGGTTTTGTTATGGAAGCCCACGCTGACTAATATAGCCACTGAGCTCATGAAAAGATGTTCAACATCATTCCTCATGAGGAAAATGCAAATTAAAAACACGATGAGATATTACTACACGTTCACCAGAATGATAAAGTTTAAAAGGTTGACAGTACCAAGTGTTACCAAGAATATGAAGCAAGAGGAAATCTCATACCTTGGTGGTGTGAATGTAAAATTTCACAACTTCTCAGGAAAACAGTTTAATAGGTTCTCATAATGTTAAACATCTACTCTACGAGCCTGCAATTTGTTTCCTAGATATTTCCCCCAAAGAAATAAAAACTTATGGTCTCAAAGGGTTTGTACATGTTTATGGCAGCTTTGCTTGTAATAGTCAAACACTGGAAACAAGCCAGGAGAATAGATAAAAACATTGTGACATGATTGTACAAAGGAATACAACTCAGCAGTAAAAAGAATAAACTTCTGATATATGCAACAGCATGGATAAATACTGAGCAAAAGAAACCAGACCAAATAAAAAGTATACACTGTAGGTTTTCTTTAATTGAATTTCTAGACAATATACAGTGATAGAAATCAGATCAGTGTTTGCCTGGGGCTAGAAGTGGGGTGACTGAAAAGGGACATTAGGGAACTTTTCCAGAGTGATGAAAATGTTTGATAACTTAATTGAGGTGGGTTGTTACACCAGTATACACATTAATACAAACTCATGGAACGCTTCATTCAATAAGGGTGATTCACAACAACAATAAAAGACTGAATCATGGGGTTTGTTTATTGTCTGTGTATTTTTCCATATTTCCATATTTTTTAAAAGAATAATTTTTCTCTCCAAAGTTTCCTGAATGAAGAATTCCTAGTCCACTGCCATGTAAATCTCTTATCACTTATATTTCACCTTTCTTCCTATTGCTTTTGGACATCATTTAATTAAGGACATTTAATTAATTAGTATGCAATTCATTCTTCACAAGAAATTCTGGACAAGTCTTTAAGTCATTCTTTGCTCTTGAATTTGGATGTTAGAGATTTCTTAATCATTTGAGACTCTTTCTCTTATGACTAAATAGTGATTTTTGACAAGCTGAGGATATATATATATATATATATATATATATATATATATATATATATATTTGTAGTTGTCTCAACAGTTTTCCTGAAATTCATCTAAACATGCAATATATGCAATATATTTATGTATGTATAAGCTTAGGGACAGTTTCTCCTTTTTGTTGAAAAAGATATTTGAAATGTTTCATTAGGTCCTGTAATGAATTCTTGCTAATACTATGCCCAAAGGGAAATATGGCTGAAATCAACAATTTCCTTATCTAACTAAAATTTCAGGACTCAGGTTTTCTTTCTTCAAAGAAAGAATATGGGAGTTCCCTCCTTTTTTATTTATCACTCTCAGGCTCCCACTTAAACTCATGTTGTTTCTTGGTACAAAGTTCTTGTCATCCAGTGAGAAGGTCAAACCCTTTTAGCTAAAATTTTTAATGACACTAAAAAAACCTAAGTAATCTCATTCATTTCAGGATAGCTGTTAGTAGGAATTGTGTCTCCTTATAAATAGGAACCTTAGGTTTCCTGTTCACTGCAGTATCCTTAGCACCTGGAATCAAGTTTAATAAGTATGAATTCTACCAATGAGGAAATAGTAGATGCTCAGTAAAATTTAAATGAGTTGCTTAAAGTGATACAGTTAACGATTCTGCAATTCCACCTCTATATAATTGAAATACAATCTCAAAGAGCTATTTACTAATATACACCCTTATCTATAGTAGCATTATTCACAATAGTCAAAAGCAGCCATCATCCCAAGTGTCCATCAAAAGATGAATGGTAAACAAAATGTGGTAGACCCATACAATACAATATTATTCAGCCTGAATGGAAGGCTGACATTTCACTATTTTAGTGATTCTCAATCTTAGTAACACATTGAAATCACCAGGGGAGATTTTGTAAATATTGTTGCCTGGGTTCCACCTGGCGTTCTGATGTAATCCCATGCTGGGGTATGGCCGAGGCATTGGGATTTTTGAAAGCTCCAGGTCTGAATGCAGCCTAGATTGAGGATGACTGCTCTGTTATGAGACGTCTTAATTCCTGTTAGACGTCTTGATTCCTGATACAATAATGTGTCCCCGTGTGTCAGAACTCTGAACGTTTCTCACACCCCAAGTACCTGAGCTAAACTGCAGGCTTAACATCTCACCCTGAGCTTTGGAGGAGAGGTTATCAGATCCTTTGAGTGAGAGGAGGAGGTAACATAGCCTATGCTTAAAGGAGGGGCCCTGGAGGTGGCTACTGGGATGGAATCGTGGTTACATCGCCCAATAGCTGTACAGTGCCTCAGCTTAAGTGCCTCACCTTCCCGAATCCCCAAGTGAGCACTATGTGGCTCCTTACTCACCAAATTATTTGAGGAATGGGTGAGACCATTCCTCTAAAATGCAGTGTTCAGCAAAGCCTGACAAGTCAACCAGTCTTACTACTAATTATGAAGAACTCGTATTTAATGTCTGGTAGCCTTAAAATTATTTTCTCATTTTACAATAAGACACATTTCTTTAACATTATATATAGATCTAGATTATACAGTCCTAGATTTCTGAAGTTCAAGGGAGGAGAGAAGGTGAGAGCGAGGGAGATAGGTAGGTACAGGTGAGATGAGGTGTGTGCCTGTGTGCGCGTGTGTGTAACAATAAAGAGTAGGACTACCAAAAGACATTTACTAAAAGACTGGGGAAATTTTTTTTGACTTCCTGAACTTGACACCCAATAGAAATTTCAAGAGCAAAGATTTAAAGCATCCTCAGAAGGGAGAGGGCTTCCACCCAGGGATGACAAGAACCTTGACCGAAGAGATGGAGAGAAGAAAGCATGAGAGTTGGAATCAGCCAGAAGGAAAGAGACTTCAGAGAGACTGGGAAGAGCATCACTTCAAAAATTTATTTTTTAGTGCTGCTACATGAAAGTTAAACTTGGAGGCAGAGCCTGTTTGGATTGACATTCTGAATCACTTCTGTAAAGGAGAAAGCCCATCCTGGAACTGTGCAGAGGAGCCACAGCAAATGGAAGCTGCCATGTGATGAATCCCAGTTCATCACATTTCCTTTCAGACTTGAGAGCAGCCTGAGCTGCCTGAAGAACCAACCGTTAGGTACTGAGTTCCACTCTGGAGAGCTTGCAACTTGTTTACCACACTCCCCCATGGTCAAAGTCATACCTCCCGCAGTGGGGAGGAAAGACTGCCTTGGCCCAGCTGCAGAGAGCTCAGAGGAGGGAGGCACCTGCCCCTGGGAGTGAGCTCAGACCCTCCACTGATGATGCAGCTGGAGGCCTAGCATGCATCCATGAGGGTCACCCTGGATGGTCTTCCTTCAGCAGAAGGGTGTGTTGTCCCTGTACCTCGGGGTGGGTGCTGGGAATGTCCATAGCTCATCCCAATTGTGTTCATTCCATTTGCTGACTAATTCTTCTGAGACTTAGTCAGAGGGAAGGGCTTTGGCTGTTCCTTTCTGTGCACAAACATGGACCTCTACTCTCACTGGCTGGAAGAGTTCGGCCTTTTCTCTATCATCTGGCAGGTTGACAGGTCCCCTATAAGATGGGTGACCATTTTGCCCAGTGTGCAAGATGTGAAGGCCTTTATAGATTTCTCCACTCTCTCTGCTCAGCATGCGACTCCACACAATGGGGAGGAAAGGCAGTCTGGGCTCCTTCATGCTCACTCTCTACTCACCCACCCACTCAGTGACTCCCAATGGGATTAGCTCAGAGAATAGAAACTCTCCAAGGAGTTCCCACAAGCCAACGGCTGGGCCTCCTCCCTGGTGCCTTTGGGTCGGCTAGCCTACATTTTGACATGAAGTTGTATTTTTTAAAAAATATGACAGTCCAGGCTTGAAAACCAGTACATTTGGAAATATAAACTAGATGAAAACAAGCTATAATGAAAGTGAAAAAAACACACACACATATCAGCTTACTGCCGATTGAAAATCAGGACCAGATGAGACTATAAGGCTTTGGGCATTTAATTTACAGGAAGTCCCTACTTGGCGAAAACCATGCTCAGGCCGTGCTGGCTTCCCCTCTGCAATATTGTGTTTATTTGTTTGTGCCTTTCCCTACTTTGTGGAGGGAAATAATGAACCAGCTTGTTTGAAGTTCTTTCTGCCTTTATGTATCATGGTGTGTTTCATTTCATTTCATTTGGAGAGAAGGGTAGGAAAAAGGCATTGATGGCCAGCTTGGGAATCCAGTTTGTTTACTAAAATGTGAAGAGGGCAGGAGTGGTGTTAGTAGGCAGGAAGGATGCTCAGTGAGAGAAGAAGAGAGGAGGTGTAGGCTGCTCCAACCAGGACTCTGGACTATTGGACCTTATATAGTCTCTCCATAGGGTGGAGAAAAGCAAAATGGGATGGGAGGACAGCAGCAAACTCCAAGTGTGGTCTATGGACCAGCAGCACCAGCAGCACTGCCGAGCTTGTGAGAAGCACACAGCTCAGCGCTCACGTTGGACCTCTGAATTGGAATCTCTGTGATGCTTTTGCCCAGAGGTTGCTCACTGGCAAGGCAAACACCCTTTCTAACCAACAGACCTGCTTTGTTTGAGCGACAGTGTATTGACTTACAATTCATTTTTAAAAATGGATTCTGTTGCCAACATTTACAAATCCAGTTGTAAAAAAAAATCTAGATTTCTATCTTGTAACAAAGCTAATGGTCTGGCATCAGTAGGCTGGCTCTCTCGTGTGGAACAACCTCTTCGAGCGAAGTTAGTGTAGAATTCCAGTGTGTCCTACTGTCTTCTCAGCCTGAGGTCAAATGTCTGTTGCAGCTGAGCATGGCTTTAAGGTCTTCCGTGAGTAGTGCAGGAATGGGAATAGGACCAGCCCGTTGGCCAACAACACACTACTGGAGGGTTATTAAGGGGATTTTCTCTCTCAGGGAATTTCTCTTTTTCTTTCTGATGTTCTCTATGTGGCTGTGACATCTGTGCCCATCTTCCACCAGCCTATCGATGAGACCAGCACCGAGGTGACAAGGTGGAAACCGGGAGGGAAGCTGGACCTTTGAGGGCCTTGTTGAACTGTTGAATCCACTCATCCTAGATCTGGCCCCACATCTGTACTTCCTATAGCATTATTATTATTATATTTGTAAGAATATTTTCAAAACACATTAATGTGTAAAAAATAGTACAGTGACCCTGTTGTGCCCACGACTCAGCTCTAATAACCACTGTCTTCCTGCCATCTTTGTTTCCTCGATCCCCACTCTTTTTTTTTTTTGAGATAGTTTTAAGCAAATCCTTGCAAATTGCCTTGTAAGCACTTTAATATGTGTCTCCAATAGATAAAAGACTTACCTCTCTTAACATTAGCACAAAACTACTATCAGCTAACAAAATTGTTAGTTCTTTAATATCACCAAATACATAAGTCTGTGTTCAGATTTTCTCAATTAAAAATTGTTCTTACAAACATACAATGGAATCAAGACAGTCTCTTTAATAAATGGTGCTAGGAAAATTGGACAGATATATGCAAAAAAATGAAACTAGACCACCAACTTACACCATACACAAAAATAAACTCGAAATGGATAAAGGACTTAAACGTAAAACGGGAAACAATAAAACTACTAGAGGAATACAAAGGCAACAAAATCTCAGACATATGCCAAAGTGGTCTCTTCACTGATACAGCCCCGAGGGCATTGGAAACTAAAGAGAAAATAAACAAATGGGACTTTATCAAAATAAAAAGCTTCTACACAGCAAAAGAAACCATCAACAAAACAACAAGAAAAACCCACTACATGGGAGAACATATTTGCCAATGTTATCACTGATAAAGGTTTAATCTCCAACATTTATAGGTAACTCATACAAGTTAACAAAAAGAAGACAAACAATCCAATCAAAAAATGGGCAAAGGATCTAAATAGATACTTTTCAAAAGAGGATATTCAGAAAGCCAAGAGACATATGAAAACATGCTCAAAGTCACTAATCATCCGAGAGATGCAAATCAAAACAACAATGAGGTACCATCTCACACCTGTCAGAATGGCTATCATCAACAAATCAACAAACGACAAGTGCTGAAGAGGATGCGGAGAAAAAGGAACACTCGTGCACTGCTGGTGGGAATGCAGACTGGTGCAGCCACTGTGGAGAACAGTATGGAGTTTCCTCAAAAAATTAAAAATGGATCTCCCTTTTAACCCTGTGATCCCACTTCTGGGAGTATATCTTAAGAAACCAGAAACACCAATCAGAAAGGACATATGCATCCCTATGTTCATAGCAGCACAATTTACCATAGCTAAAATTTGGAAACAGCCTAAGTGCCCATCAGTAGATGAATGGATTAGAAAACCATGGTACATCTACACAATGGAATACTATGCTGCTGTAAAAAGGAAGGAGTTCTTAGCATTTGCAGCAGCATGGATGGAACTGGAGAACATAATGCTAAGTGAAATAAGCTAGTCAATGAAAGAAAAATACCACATGTCCTCGCTCATCTATGGATAATAATAATCATTATAAACTGGTGAACAAAAATAGATACAGAGGCAGAGCTGCATCAAACAGACTGTCAAATTACAGCAACAAGGACAGGGACATTGGGTGGTGAGGGGGGTAACAGATCAGCCAAGGGACTTTGGTGCATGCATTTAAGCATAACCAATGGATACAAAACGCTGGGGGGTAGGGGAGGCTGGGGGAAGGGCAGGGGAAAAAAGAGATATATGTACTAATCTTTGTAATACTTTATGTAATAAAAAATGGAAGAAAAAATAAAACAATAAAACACACACACACACACACACACACAAATTGTTCTTACAATTAGGTTTTTAATCAGAACCCAAATGAAGTTTATATATCTTTAATTTTCTACATAACACAGTGCCACTTGATATTTCTTACTAATTTGTTTATTGTCTTGTTAATTCATTGTTAATCATCTTTATCCATCCATTAGAACTCCATTAAAGTGGAAACCATATACATGGACTCTGGTGTCAATTTTGTACACCAGAGCTTCCAGCACCTACTTTAGCAATACATACTAGATTCTTAAAAAATATCTGCTGAAAGAACAAATGAATGAATGAAAGGACAGGTTTGGAAACCACTCTGTCCACACACCAACTTGTATGTATTTACAACTTCCTTTTTGGGGACCACAATCCATAGGACTCATGACTTGTTTCCTCCTTTCGTTTTATCCAATAAGAAGAAAAGAGAAAGACTGAAAACTGATGTAATAGTCACAAAATTATCCTGAGGGAGGACTCAGAAGACTATACTAAATAGTAATATGTTCTGACATGAATGAATGATACATGTACTGAGATGACCTTGTTAAAAGGAGAATTAGCTTTATTCAGAGGAATTTACCCTGTAAAATGAGACCTAATTTAAAAAGAAATTAAAAATGTGTTTATTTCTTTAATTCTTTATTTTGTCAGCATCCATCATAAAAATTTCATATAATAGGAATATTTTTGCCAATTGCCACAAATTGTTTTAAGAGTTACAATTCAATATTTAAGTGGATGACTGCTCTGTATCAGTAGGTCGTTTTAAAGCTAATCTGCAGGGACATGAAGAAATGATAATGAGATCTTAAGGTCATGTACTCTGGCACCATTCCAGAAATGATATACTTCCATTTTATTTTTTTGTAAATTCAAGAAGAAAATCTCACAGAATGCCTCTCATAAAACTGAATGAATTGAAATCACCTTCCTTTAGGTTCATACAGAATTAGCATCAGTGGTCTAAAAGATGAAAATTTTGCTCTGAAGACAAATGGGATCCTCCAGATCTTATAGTGGGTTTGGGAGCCAGAATGTGACCTATGACATTAGAGAAGATTGGAGAAAGAAGAGTGAAAAACAAAAGATTATTTGGGACTCAGGATAAAATTTGGAGTAAACCTCCATTTCTCCTTCTCTATTATTGAAGAGGTATTGAAATACTAAAGACTTACTTAATTTAACATCAAAATATCTATGTACAAACACACATATGTTCAAGTTCAAGTAGCTCTGGGAAATTCTGTACTTTACCCCATTATTTTATTCATATTATGCATGTGGCCCCTGAAAGTAAAATATAACAGTGGGTCAGGAATACCAAAGTTGCCAAGATCACACAGAGGCTGCTATTTTAGATGAACTGAAAAATGGTAATGATCACACACATAGATCTGAGAGATCCAGAGGCGCACAGCTGTGGCTTTAGAACCCCAGCTATATTTACCATCTGTCTATTAGCACTGGAAATCTTGGCTGAGATAACTGCTTTGCAGATCTGAGAATTCTGTCTTTTCTCCAAGCACCCCCTGGGCTGGGTTTTCCAGAGGAGTAATGAAACCTAGGAGAAATAACTCTCTTGCTCTCTCACACTTGGTGTAAAATGAGAAGAAGTGATTAACTTCAAGTTAAATGTTTTTGTTTGTAACTCTGTGGTTGAGATATTAGTCACCCATCTTCCATGAGGGGAGTCACTTAGAGTAGAGGCTCAAGGAGTTCCACATTTAAACAGGGTCATGGCTGAATTTGGTGGGGGAAAAAGACTGTATTTTTGCTGGCTAATGCAACAGTTCTAGATGCTCATTAAGCTGTTATAAAATGTGAAATGATGACTCATTGCGAACTCCTCCCAACCCCCCTCCCTGCTCCTATTTGCCTGCGGTTGATGGAATGTATACTGACTTGAGTTAAAGAAGAAACTTGTGGTTTCCATTATAGTCTGTAAACATCGATTGCTGAAGGCCTCAAGCGAGCTATCATCTCCCGCCACACACATGCTTTATATACAGTTCATCTCGGAAAACAGATTGGGAGAGCACGGTGTTTACAACTCCAGAGTAACCCAGCTAATGGGGGGCTGGTCTGCCTGGGGGTCTCCAGACTGTCACTATGCCCAGCTAAGCGGAGGTCCCTTCTGATGTCTTCTAAACCGAAGCATCAAGATAGAAGCCAAAGCCAATGCTCCTTAAAGCAAGTCCTTCTTGGTGCCGCAATGGCCCTCTACCACCCCATCATCAACAAAAGTGTCTTTAAAAGAATTTCTTTTCAGAGACAGAAAAAAAATGCTCTGCTTTTCTTTTAGGTTTTATCCTTAGGTCTTATAATAAAAGTCACCTGAAAAGTTATTTTATCTATCATTTTCAAGGCCATTGGCAATGCTGTCATTTTGGACTCCATATTAATTTATGAATGAGTGATTCTAATGGTGCATAATGGGTTTAAAGAGCCCCCCCAGAGAGAGACTGCAGAGGGTACCTGGAGATTTGTTTGGCATCCTGTCTGTGGCTGATAAGAAGAGCTAAGCAGGGGCCAGTCCCTTCTGGAAGGAGGAATCATGGGTGTGGTATGGGTGGGAAAAGAACAGGATGTAAGGTTTCAGGGTTTGCATTTGGGTTCTGGCTTTGACATTTAATGGCTTTGTGATCTAGGGAATTTCTTAAATTGTAACACGGGCAAGTTTTGTTACAATGCAGAATCAGACCCAGCAGGTGCAGGTGGGACCTGAGACTGCCTATCTGGCTGCTGCTCTTCCTTGCACCAGCTGTGAGTAGCAAGGAATCTGGCAGGTCTTGGAACTGATGTAAATCTTAGATGGCTCTTCAGTAAAACAGGGTTTAGAATGATGTCGACCTTCCAGGATTATTATCATGACTTCACCAGCACTTTTAAGAGCACCGGCCATGGGCCCTGAGATGGGGAAGACAAATATTAGATGTTGGCTTCTGGGTCTGGAGATGTTAGTGATGGAAGATATCTGAGGAAGGACCTAGTTTGAACCTCTCCTGTTACAAATAGAAAAACGGAGGTGTGTGTAGGGGAGCACTCTTTTTGGACTCAGTAAGTCACTAACTACACCAGCATCTCTTCTTTGACTATAAATGGTGGTCCAGTGGACAGAGATGTCTGATTTATACTTAGAGTAGGTGTGGTTTATATCTCTGACATCATATGACCTATGATTTGATACAAAATTAGTCATTGTTGCAAATAGTTCACCTCCTTCTCCCCTTATTATTATTATTTTTTTAATAAACTAAGGAATTCCCATTACAGGCTATGTTAATAACTTTTATTCCAAAGAGAAAGGAGCAAGGAGTCTGTGATTTCATTCATGTTAGCTACAAGTGTTGCCTTTTCCCCGATGTTCAGCCTCTCACCCCTCCTAATTCCTTGCTCTAACTCGCCCTCTCTTCAGCTCTTAAGAATGCTAGGCAGGTCTAGCTGTCATCTTTAATCAAGTAATATGATCAGTAAACACTATAAAATAACATAATACCTTTCTGCTCTTTCTGAATTGCAGTAGTGGGGAAGGTACTAATGATGTAATGACAAGGCTAATTAAAACCTAATAAAACCCATAGTCTTGGAGTTTGGCAAGTGGCTAACAAGAAAGGCTTAATTCCACAGCTTGCTTACTAATAACTCAATGGTCCTTATTAGGAAGTAATTCTCTCTGGCTGCTTCTCTTTATGGAGACTGGTAACATAAGGTTGTTGAAAGACCCTCCACATGGCTGGGCTTTGAAGAGGGCAACATTTTACGAGGTTTCCCAGTTTTTAGAGTGTTGTGTTTGCCATTGCCCCTGTCTGAGCCAGTTAGCTGTCTGAGCCAGTGGTCTTGTTAGTATGATGCTTATGAAGTTGGAGTTTTCTCCCCAGGCATGTTTGTAGGACTCAGCACAAAGAGATGGTTTATGTTCTGACCCAAGACTGCACTGCTCATGTTGGTCTAATTTCTCTGAATATGAGGAGGACCAGGAGACAGCAGAAGACTGGCTCCACGAACCCTGAAATCTCTGCTCGGGTTCTGGGAAAGATGTGATGGTGATCTCATCTTAGTTTACAAAGGACAGACCACAAGCCATGAATGAAGAAGCATGTTCTTTAAGAAGCACTAGGAAAGGGGTTGCATAGGGTAACCTATGAGTTTAGGGCTGAGTGATGGAGACTGAATGATGGAGATGGCTGAGGATAGCAGGATGCCAAACCAGGGTAGGAATACTAACACCTTTGCTTACCGATACTGCTTCATTAACGCAATTATTAACGCTCCCTGGCCTGCAGCCTCACCTGACTAATTTGCAGATTTTATAGTACCATTCCTTTCTTTTGGGGTCTGAGATCTAGACTCTGAGATCAAAATTAAGTAATTATGTAAATCTGACTATAGAGACCCGATTGATTTATGGTAAACAATGATTAGCAACCAGTAAGGTGTATGTGGTAACCCCAATTCTTCACCCACCCTGTTTATTTCACCGCCCCTTGAATCTGGGCTGGACTTAGACTTGCTTTGGCCAATAGTCTGCAGTGAAAGTAACAATGTGACATTTTCATTTCAAGAAGACTTTTGCACTTGCACTTGCTCTCTGCATTCTGTGACCTTTATGTGAACGACCTCCCAGCTAGCCTGCTGGAAGATGGAAAATGAAGAGCCATTCCAGGTGAGGCCATCATAGACCACTCAATGGTCTTCCATGTGATGGGGCAGATGCATGAGCAAGCCTAGCCAGGATCACCAGGATCCTCCCCAGAACAAATTAAAAAACAAACAAACACCCACATATATATGATAAGTGCTTGATTTTTCTCTCAACACTTTTTAAAATGAAAAATTTCAAACATATAGAAAAATGGAAAGATTTTTTTTCATGGAATAGCCATATCCCCACCACTCAATATTTTACTATATTTATTTTATTACCTATTTATTCATCTACATATCCTTGTATTCATCCATCAATCTATATTCTTTTTTTCTGGTAGTTATTGCTTTTAGTCACTAAATTTTGAGATGATTTGTTATGTAATCATTCATTGGGATAGTATGTAATTGATACAGTGGACATAATATGAAAGGAAGGCTTAGCCAGGGAAGTAAGCAAAGGTTCTGAGGAAAGTGGTTAATTAGAGGTTCTTTAAGTGATAATATATATATCTTAACTAATAAAAGCATAATATTGAAATTAATCGTTTCTCCAGGATGGGGTAAGCCACGCTCACCAGCCAATCAGAGTGGCTGTATGCAAATTAGCCCAGCCAACATGGAGGCCGCCACTCACGGACCTCAGTAAATGGCAGCTTCCATTGCAGCAGGAGCGAAAGTGAAACTGCAGCTGCTTTGCTCATCCTTGCTCAAGCAAAACACATGTTTGCAACAAAATAACAATCATAGAATCCTCGGGAGCTGAAGGAAACAGCAGGCCTGGCCTAACCACTAAGATAACATTGTCTCATTATAGACGCTGCGAGGTGAAGCAGAGAGGAGGCTTCGTTAGTAGGCCGGCTTAAAGGAACAGTGTATCAAATATAGAACATAAAGAAATCCCAGAAACCTGTGTCCAGCCAGCCTTGCTGGGACATTGGGTCAATGGGAGCTGTGGGCAGCCTTAAAGCCTGAAAGTGCCAATCAGCCCATCACCCACGCTGGCCACAACCCAATGGGGTGAGGGACATTCCTGGGGGGCTTGGCCAGACTGCAAACAGCCATCAGCTCCTCACCCAGGCTGACCAGGCACGCCAGCAGGTGGACATCCCCAGAGAGGTCCCAGACTGTGAGAGGGCACAGGCCGGGCTGAGGGTGCACAGAGCGGCTGCAGGGTGGAACAGCGCAGGACCCAAGACCAGTGAGTGAGAAAGAGGTGGCAGGGTTGGCGGCCTTCTTGGCAGCTCCCCAGGCCCTTTGCGGGGCACCGGGGAGCGGGAAAGAGGCGGCAGGGTTGGCGGCCTGCTTGGCGGCTCCCCAGGCCCTTTGAGGGACACGGGGGAGTGGGAAAGCAAGGCAGCAGGGTACTGGTGAGTGGGAAAGAGGCATCGGGGGTGTTTTGGCCTGCTTGGCAGCTGCCCAGGCCTTTTTCGGGGCATGGGGGAGCAGGAAAGCAAGGCTGAAGTGGCCGGGGTCCTGCTTGGCGGCTCCCCAGACCCCTTGGCGGCACCGAGGAGTGGGAAAGGAAGGCAGCAAGAGACTGGTGAGTGGGAAAAAGTTGGCAGCATGCTTGGTGGCTCCCCAGGCCCTTTGGGGGGCACTGGGGAGCGGGAAAGCAAGCTCTTGGGGGCTGGGGGCCTGCTTGGCAGCTCCCCAGGTCCCTTCCAGGGATCAGGGAGCAGGAAAAGGCTGGCCTGACCACGAGGTGGGGTTTTCTCTGCTTTCTGGTGGCTGGAGGAAGATGGGCAGTAGGCAAGCTTGGGAGGCAGGCAGCACCCAGCCCTGGCCACAGCTCAAAAAAAGAGAGTAACATGCAGGGAAGGGCAAGAGTCTGAGAGATCAACATAGAGGGGGTGCCTGCTCCAAGCCTGGGGGCAGGCCCCCAGCAGGCAGACACACACACTCACACACATACACACACAAAAGGCACCTGGCAGACTGGGGCCATCATAGGACATCCACTGAGGGGTTCCAGACTGTGAGAGGGGGCAGGCTGGGCTGAGGGACCCCACCCTCCCCCCCATGCATGAATTTCGTGCATCGGGCCCCTAGTGTGTATATATATATATATATATATATATATATATATATATATATATATTAGACCAGAAGTTGTGAAATGGCTCAGGGTTCATTGGCAAGCAGGGTGCCCTATGTTCTGTATCTCCCTGGCAGTTAAAATTGCTCAGAACTTTTTAACTCAGAGTAGATATTTAGGAAGCAGCTGTCCATGGGGATGAGAGGGAGGAATGTCCCTTATAAATGTACACATTTCCATGGTTTCTATGTACAGACGTGTGTTCATTTTTACAATAACCGCAAGAGGAAAGCATCTTATAGATTTAAAAAATCAAAGCTCAGAGAGGTTTTTGATCTGCTCAGTGTCAGTTTAAGGCTGAGATAAGGCTTAAACTCAAACCTTTATATTGTAAGTTTCAACATTCTTTTTGTAAGTTTCATAGCTGAATTATTTTTAGTGTTTTTTTTTATTGTAAAAAAATTAGAAGGATGGCAAATGAGAAAAATAAGGGGAAAAAGACATAGGGAAATATAGGACTGATTTATTCTAAACTTGTTTCTATCAGAAATACTGCACCTCCTTCTAATATCTGGTGCTGTGCTAGGGGCATGGCATGGCACCAAGTCAGAGCAGACAGCCTCTGCTCTGAAGAATAGGCAATCCAAGTTGGCATGATAGATACAGAAAAAATGCCTCTGGTATTGGCTTCAGAGAACCATGGCCCACCTCTGATTTCAGCCCACACATGGGAGACAATTTCAAGATCTAAAGACTCAGCTCTAGCTGTCAGCATCTCACTTCAAGGGTGTCCTGTGCAGCTTTCTCTGCTCTGCCGAGGGCCTTCTGCCAAGCCATGGGAGCTTGAGCTTGTTTGGCTTGTGAGTGCCACTAAAAAGAGCTGGGAAATTAATAGCCCTGGGGCAACATTCTCCCTGAGGAGGACAGGATCCGGTGGGTAAATGCTCCATCCTCCCACCTTGTATTTGGACAATTCTAGGAGGTATTTGCATTCTTGACTTGGGTTCTGCTGCTTTTCTCAAGCTAAGTCAAACAGACAAAATATGAACTCGCAAAATCATAAATAATGTAGTGAAATAATACTATAAAGCAGTATGCATATGTATTATATATAATAATTATACTATATATTATAGTATAAATTATACACTATATGTTATAGTTTCTTATATATATACTAGGGGCCTGGTGCACAAAAATTTGTGCACTCGGGAGGTCCCTCAGTCCGGCCTGTGCCCTCTCGCAGTCTGGGACCCCTCTGGGGATGTCCACCTGCTGATGTGCCTGGTCAGTCTGGGTGAGGGGCTGATGGCTGTTTGCAGGCTGGTCAAGCTCCCCGGTGGGGTCCCTCACCCCACTGGGGTGTGGCCAGCCTGGGTGTGGGCCTGAGGGCCATTTTCAGACTTTCAGGCTGCCCACAGTCCTTTCAGGTTTTTGGTCCCTGCTAGGGTACCTGGCCAGCCTGGGTGAGGGACTGATGACTGTTTGCAGGCTGTCCAAGCCCCCCAGTGGTGTCCCTCACCCCATTGGGGTGTGGCCAGCCTGGGTGATGGGTTGAGGGGTGTTTTCAGGCTTTCAGGCTGCCCACAGCTCCCATTGACCCAATGTCCCAGCAAGGCTGGCTGGAAGCAGGTTTCTGAGGTTTGTTTATCTTCTATAATTGATACACTGTTCCTTTAAGCCGAAGCCTAGGCAGGTAACGAAACCTCCTCTCTGCTTCACCTCGTGGCTTCTATAATTGAGACACTGTTGCCCTTAGAAGTCAGGCCCAACCTGCTGTTTGTTTCAGCTCCTGAGGCTTCTATGATTGAGACATTGTTGCAAATATGTTGTTGCCTGGAGCCGGGAGAAGGCTGGCCGGCCTCAAACACTTTTACGTCTGCTGCAAAGTAAACTGCCTGTTTACTCAGCTCTATGAGTGCCGGCCTCCATGTTGGCTGGGTTAATTTGCATACAGTCACTCTGATTGTCTGATTGGCTGGTGGGCATGGCTTAAGCATCCCAAAGGGATGGTAAATTTGCATATTATGCTTTTATTAGATTAGATATGTATGAATGGATGGGAGGGAAAATTAAGCAGACAGCTTTATTTTCTGGGACTAATATGAGGAAGAGAGGGAGAGAAAGAGAGAGAGGGAGAGAGGGAGAGAGAAGCAGGAGCAGAAGCAGAAGCAGAAGCAGAAGCAGAAGCAGAAGCAGAAGCAGAAGAAGAAGAAGAAGAAGAAGAAGAAGAAGAAGGGATAACAGGATTTGTAAAAAGCAAGAAATCACTGAAAACTGGGGTCATTAGATTCACCCTTTAAGCGAGAATATGATTTTAATGTATGGTTAAATGGAATCCTGGGCATGGGAATCCATTGGAGGGAATTATTTTGGGCTTTTATAAACCTCTGTTTTTATTTGTTTTACTAAATGTCAACCATTAGCAGAGCTAGAGCATCCAGTGGAAAGTTTAATCATCAAGTGCCTACATGAAGTAGCAACTTGCTGATGGCTGATGGTATTGGAAACCTCAGTTTACTTTGTTTTTTCTATCTTTTTTTGATTGTGGCTCAATATTTTTTAGGGTTAACGCTTTATATTTTAGGGATGATCACATAGCTCCATTTGCTGGTAGCATTGTTTGCGGGAAACGAGTAAACTCGTCATATCACTTTTTATACCAAAGCGCGGGAGATGAGTTTTTTCCAAAAACGATGAGTAGAGACAGCTGTCAAATATGGAGGGCCTGGCATTTCAACAACAACGAAAATGTGCAAGACAACTCAGATAGACTTTTCAAAGTCAGACCATTATTGGATTTCTTTCTCCCCGTTACGACGCGATTTGCTGGGAAAATGCCCGCTTACTTTGGGGTAGGATATTTTTTAATGTATTCAATGCCAACATCACTTACCTAAAGTCCCACGGACAAGTAGGGTGGAAAAACCAAGGCTGATTGCTGATAGAACTTGTCAGTCAAGGAGAAGTGCAAATGCCATGTGGTTGGCTTTTAAATCAGGACCAGATGGCAAGCAGTATTTAGTGGGTCTCAGTTATGCTTCAGTTGTCTAATGCTCTGAAGTCTGACGAAAAGTGAAGGTATTTTTGCCACAGTGAAATTCTGGCACTGATAGCTGGTTGCCTTGATTTTCATCACAGAGGGCCAGTTCTGGAGCATGACTTGTAGAGAAGCAGGGGGGAAGCCCTAGAGGGAGAGGGTGGTCTTGTTGGTGTGCAATCAGGCTAAAGGAAGGGTAGGGTGTGGAAGTGCACATGGCAGCTTCCTAAGTAGTGCCTGATCCTGTTTAAGCAGACAGCTTTATTTTCTGGGACTAATTTCTCTCTTGCTCTTCATCAGCTCAATGCCTGAAAGGCAAAGGGGTCTCAAAGGAGAAGTAAGAAGAAGGAAATTCAAAAGGGAAAGAAAATATCTGCACGTCATGGAGAGCATAAACAAAATGTAAACCTTTAATAATAGGCACTCATAGGCAGATGAAAGGAGATGAAGCAAAAGCCCCCTCCCAAGGAGCTACAGCTGCACAACTGTCTGTTGAAAACACTTTAATCGCTCCAAACATTAACTATTTTGTTCTTTTCAAAGTTTATAACCTTTTCCCTTTTTGCTCAGCTGTGTTCTAATGACAATTTTTTTTTTCTGTTAAACAGGACCAGTTTATGAGAACAGGATGTTTGTATTAAATATTAAATCGTCAAGGCTTCCTTCAGCCGAAGGTCTCAGCTTGGCTTCAGTTTTGATTGAAACGGACAAACCTACATTCCTACAGAACTGCAGAGAGTACAAAGAGTTTGTCAAATCTTGATAGTGTAACCCGGCGGAGGGCCAAGAACAGAATAATTGGTTAATGTCTGCGTAGTTCTTTGAAGATAGAGAGGACTGTGAAAGTTCTAAGGAGCATTGAGAGCTGAGCCGGCCCTGGAGGGCCTGATTCTGGAGTCAGCAGACTATTCTTTAAATTGACTTTCGAGGGGCAAAGTCATTGGCTCATGTGGATTCTTTGTGGGAGCCATTTGGGGTCTAGAAATTGGCCTCAGCTCCAGCATGACTATTCTCACTCCTTCTTGTTGGAAGTTTAATTATGGGCTTAGCTGTGTCATCTTTGGTCTTTAGAGGCTGTGCAATGTCCTAGAAGGTGTCTTTCATTTCATACAAAAAAAGCCAAAAAACATTCCCCATTTAGGAGGTGGGGTTTTGGGAAAATAGGCAAATATAACTTAATAAGGTTTAGCAACTTTTCTGCAGGATGTCAGTACATGGTCACAAAAATGAAGAAAATGAGTCTTGGGCATGCTCATTCCCTCTCTTGGAGAGTTTATAAAACAAGTATATTGCAGCCATTATTGCTTCTTAAGAAAACTGAACCCACATAAGTGGTTTAATAGAATTTAATATAGGTGCCGAACTAGAAAGGTATTGGAAGAGCTAAATACGAGGCAAGGCAATCTAAAGGTGAGCAATGCAGGAAGCCACTTCTACTGGCAGGGCTGCAGGTAGGAGCAGGGAGGCAGTGTCAGCAGAGCTCAAGGCTGCTTCTGGGGATCTGGACCCTCAGAGGAAAGCTATCAGGAGGGGGGTAGAGTCATGAGGAGTTGTGACCTCTGTCTAAATAACCTCTCAAAGCAAAGAGAGAAGAAATGCTCTGGCTTCTTTCTTCCTCTCACCCAGTCCCCAAGGCCAGTCTTCCCACTGCTCCAACCTAATTAGAAACCAAATGGACAAGGAGGTCTGGGGAACTTGCCCTGTTTAGGTCAGCTCTGAGAACAAAGCAGGATCAGGGTAAGGGATAGATCTGAGGATGAAGAGACAGGTAGAGAGGAACATGGATGAAAGGCTGAGATAAGCTGGTAGTCATGAGGTCTGTTTATCATTGTCTGACTGAGAGTCAGTCACAGTTATTTGAAAGTGCTACTGTTTTGTTGTTTTGTTTTTTGGTTAATCCTCACCCGAGGATTTTTTTTTCCATTATTTTAGTTTATCTTTGTTAAAGAGAGTATAAAAGAGGATGGGAAGAGAGAGGGAGAAATATCCATGTGAGAGACACATTGATTGGTTGCCTCCCCCACCCACCCCAACCGGGGCTGGGGGTTGAATATGCAACCCAGGTATGTGCCTTTGACCAGGAATGGAACCTGAGGCCCTCTGGTATGCAGCCTGACTCTCTAACCACTGAACCACGCCATCCAAGGCTATTTTGTTGTTTGTTTGTTTGTTTTTTACTTCCATGAATCCTGTATGGCCATCTTTATGGAGTTTCAATAGGATTTCAAGTCAGCTGCTCACTGTGCACTGCTGCAGCTGGTTGGTTTTATATGAGGTTAATCAGAGGTGTAGAAGCAAAAGTAATTAGAGGCAGAGACTGTGGCTTCTCTAAATGGTTTTGTTTCTCCTTGCTTCTGCTGTCACGTGAAGGCAGGCAGGCATGGAGGTCTGGGGATTCAGTTAGTGCCAGTCAATGCAGTGCTGGCAGAGGGAAAGTGTCCCTCTGGATTAGATCAGGGTGCATGGTTGGGACCCTCCTCTGGGAACTCTGAGTTAGACACTATCAATGGAACTTCCATATTTGTAAATTTATAATCATCAGTTGAAAAATTATAGCAAAGGGTTTGGACTATTGGTATCAAATGTCAGAGTAAATTCTATCACCCAAATGCCCAGTAGAACCCCTGACCCACCTTCCCATACTTTTTTTTTTTTGTCTCAATGCCTGGTCCTTCCTAGTTCTGTGACCATTTCCTCTCAGGATCACCTCGGCCTCTAGCCATGTCTATCTTACGCAGCTCACAGAGTGAACATCCATTCATAAGTACATATATAAACATATATATTTGAAGTATTATCCACATCTTCATGAATTCTTTGTAGAGTGTATAAGTGTATTTCTGTTCCTGAACTGCAAGAGGTACTATCCCCACATTCTCTGCCACGTCCCTCAGTATTCGGACCTTCTGAGGTCTGCTTTCCTGAGTCACACCTGGAAACTGGGCATCTATAGTGGACTTGGTGCATAGTGTCAAGGCTGCTTCAGAATAAAAGAGAGACCTTTCAAAAAGTGGCATCAAAAAACAGCCCTATCTTGGCTTTAGGCTTCCAAAACTTTCATCTCAAATCTGGAAGATTTTCTTGAAAGCAGTGCATGGGCTAGAGGACCCTGGTATCCACTTCCAGGCTGCTGCCATCCAAGGTTGGTGAGTGGCAAGGGAACTCCGCTCTGCATCTACCACCAAATATCAAAAGCTCTTCCTTTTCATCTCTTAGCTCATCCTTGTCACAACACCCACACAGTCAGTAAGGCCAATCTCGTGAGTGTAATGACAAATACTTCACTGACAAGCAATGTGGGAAATGTAGTCCTTGACAATGAAATATTTGGTACTTTTCAGAATGGGGTGTGGCTTTGTACTTCTCTGAAGACAACTTTGACTGTGTTTCCTCCTTTGGTCTGGACAAACCTCTGTTGCTTAAATGAGCTTCTCGATTCAAGGGCTTGTTTGGCTGCCCCAGAAGTCCATTATCTTTGTAGTCTCTATCTTCTACTTCTTCACTAACCACAGTTTCCTTCTTTCCCCACATTGGCTAGATTCTTCCTCCTCCAGGTCTTTTCTGCTTCTCCTCAGTCAGCATGAGCAAGAAGCTTTCTCACTAACCAATGAGACTCCACAGTCTCTTTTGTAGTTACTATCAGTTTAGCCCAAACTTCAGGCAAATCCTTGAACGTGTTTGCGTACAATGATGGTTGGTTTACTACAAATAGCCGACAGGTAACCTCTAAGCCTTCTATTCTTAGGATTTACAATTTATCTCAATATTATGCAATGAGATATACTGGAAGGTGAGAGGGGAGGGGCCTAATTTTATGTAACTGATGAATGACCTATCTCTCACCACTGCAGTGAGAACCAAATGAAACTTCTTTGGAGGTAACATAAATGAAATTTCCCACTTTTGTACATTGCATCTTTCCTGTGCTACTTTACTCTCTTGATTCTAGCTGGGATGGTAGGTGGAAGTACCAAAAAACCACGAGAGGGGCTGTGCTTGACATTATTGCCAGCCTGAGTGGAAACAGGAAATACCAGGAATCTTATAATAAGTGCAGAGACTTCCAGCCTAATTTCACAGTCTCAGATGTTTGAATAGAGGTTAGACTCGGCTGCAAATCTTGGGCGTACATTTCAACAAGACTTCCGGTCTCATGGTGACTTGCCCTGTGTCAGAGGAGTGGCTGCTAAACTCAGTCCTGGTTATCTAAATTTGAGATGGACAAGTCCCATTGCCCTTTCGCTTTTTGAATGGACCGTGAACAGAAGGGCTTTGGCTGTGTTGGACAATGGCAAGGAGATTGAATCTCTTTGATGATTCTCTAAAGCCGGTTAGGAAATCATTTTCTGTGGCTTAGATAAAGCCCTATTGCTGGGAAAAAGACCAATCTGGACAATTACTATTCTCTGCAACAGTATGGTCTCACCTGTGAGCTTGGTAGCAATGCAGGAGAATTTCAGGCCCCAAACCACTTCTACTGAATCGGAGTGTGTTTTCATAAGACGTTCTAGGGATTAACAGGCACAGTGAAGTGTGACAGGTACTGGCCTGGAAGATTCCTGATAATTCTTTGCAAGTTCAATGATTTCTACTTGGCATGTGAATAATGAATAGTTTTTATAGGTAGTTACACAGTTATATAATACGTTTATAGTATATGTAATGCTATAGTTTTTGTATAATCTCTGACAGACTCCCATAAGTCTGTCCTCTCTCTAATCAATTCAATTCTTCCAAGCTCTTACAGTAGAAGGGGCTAGGACCAACTTCTCACTTGAGACTCAGGTTCCTCTTCCAAGCTCATGGATTATGGACAGAGTCTATATCTTGTGGCTGCAGGACTTGGGTTAATGCGTTCTTGCTAACTGTTGGCTGCGGACCACCCTGGGTGCTTACGTGCTACTCTTAGGTCTGTGCCACATGGTGCTCTCCTTCCACACATGGCTGCTTGTCCTAGGCCAACAGGAAAGCATCTGCTGCTGCTGCTTCTCTCTTCAGTGCATCCACCTGATTAGGTAAAGCCTGGCCAACATGATCTCCCTTTGGATGAACTCAAAGTCAACTGACCTTAAATACATCTGCAAAATCCCTTTCCTATATAAATAATTATGGAAATGATAGCCCATGATATTTTCAGGCTTTGCTTGCACTCAAGGGAAGGGAATTACATACAGCATGTATGCTGGGAGAGCCATGTTAGCATGCTGCCTTTTATTATACATAAATATCTCTGATTCCTGCATATGAAAATTATTATAGAGTTATAAGTAAAAATGCTTTGGAATAAAAGCATGTTTCCCAAACTACATTGCTTTACTTAACACTTTTAAAATTATTTTTTAAAATATATTTTTATTAATTTCAGAAAGAGGAAAGGAGAGGGAGAGAGAGAGAGAGATTAAAACATCAATGATGAGAATCATTGATTGGATGCTTCCTACACACCCCACACTGAGGATTGAGCCCACAACCTGGGCATGTGCTCTGACCAGGAGTTGAACCATGATCTCCTAGTTCATAGGTCAACACAACCACTAAGCCATACTGGCTGGGCAACACTTTTATTTTTACATAACCTTGAAAACCTTACTACTCTGTGTGTATGTATATATATACCTACACACACATACACATATCTATATATGTATATTTATATGTATATATAAATATATATATGTATACTATACACTCACTATATGTACATATATACATATAAATTGATTATATTTTAAGCTTAAAAATTGTACTAAAAAGGAGACTTTAACATCATTAACAAATTGAAGTTCATTATCATTCATCATGAAATAGAAGGTCATATGACACAAAATAGAAATTCAAGGGAAATAAAACATTGTCAAATTAAATCTATCAACCATTGCCTGAACTTGAAGGCTGTGCCTATGCTTGCTTCTCTTTGTTAAAAAGCGAGAGTGACAAGTGTTTAAAGAGAGATTAAGATGTCTTAATCCAAACCAAGTCTTTCTTCCTGAGTTGGTAAATTATTAGATGAGTTTAAAAAGAATCACTTTCTTGCTGTGTGATTCATGTTCTTGATGCTATGTGAATGCCATTTCATATCCACAGTTTTGAGATACACTGCATTTCCTGAATGTCTTTATTCAAAACAATGTATTTTGTTCCAGCGAACAGAAGACATTGCACATAAGTTGTGTGTGTCACCTTACATTGTTAGGCCTTTGTTTTCTCCTATATAAAAAAAATCCATGTTATTATACCAAATACTCGGACAGGGCCAGAAATAACTTCTGAGATCTCTTCTAGCTCCAGGATCTATGATTTTATCCAATCAGTGGTACTAGATGTTTGCATGGAATTATTTATTAGATTGGCTTACTACCCAGGAAGAAGTAGTTTCTCTTGGAAAATTGGAGGTAGAAAGATGAAAAGTGGAAATATGACGACTGTGTCCATCTGAAATATGGACTGAGATTCAAGAAAGATAAGCCTGTGTGGAGGTCATGGGCAGTTGAGGAAGCCGCACAGGATAATGGTGAACTTGTGGTGGTGACAGTGGATCAGCCATAAGCTAGGAAGAAAAGACCATACAAAGTTTAGGAGGTATAAGAGACAAACGATTTACTTCACCTTTGTCTAAGGCAGAACCTCTCATTCTACAGCTTCCCTAATATCTTCCATCTGCCCTTTGGGTCCATTGCCATATTATTTACTTTGATTCCTGTGGACCTCTTTTGACTTCTAGATGTGCTGGTCAATGGGAGGCATGAGCATAAGATAGAAAGACTGAAGAATGATGATGGGGTATTTTTTTCTCCTGACTCCACACATCCCCCACCCCTTAATTGTGGATTGGTTGATTCTGCCATGGAAGGCCATGGCTCTTGTTGGGCAGGTGTCTCCTATAGAAATCCTTTCCCCTTCTAGGATCCTCTGATATGCACACCAGCTGTAAATTTAATGGACATATTTTGGAATATTCCAAGCCTGTAAGAAAAGAAGGTTTCCTGTGAAGACATACGTTTTTTCCACCTTGGGTTGTACAGTTGGTTGTATTCAACACTCTTCTTATAACTGCATACAATAACCTCACCTGACTCTTCTTCCATACCATAGACCTGAGCTGTATATGAAAAAGTACTTGAAAATAGTAATTTATTAGTTTTTTTTCATTTTCAGAAAACTTGACTTCCGAAGGTGCAATAAATTCACTGTTAAAGTATAGTTAAGTCTGATCTATTTTTAATTTAAACTCACAATGACAGAAATGCTTTTGAACTAGGGAATACAGTGTGATGATTCCTTCCCCTTATTATTATAAAGACTTGAAATGAAACACTTAGACCTATTGAACTTTCTCAATTTTGTCTATGAAAAGGATCAAAGAAGTGGGCATAAGTCTGAGACAGGACGCTGAGTGTCTCATAAAGGAAAGAGAAACAAGGCTGGATGCCAATTATCCTAGAATTCAATGGTTTCGATTTCAAACAGGATAGGGATTAAAAGTTTTTGTTTTTTTATAAATTGAACAATTATCATATTCCAACAAAAGGTTAGGTAGGATGAACCCAAATTTGAAGACAAAAAGACATGGGTATTTCTTTAAAAGGAGTAGAACTGAGCTAGCCATGTATTACTCAGAGATATCTTTACTATGAAGGGGCACTCACACTGTTTTTGGTGACTCAAACTTTCTTCAGCCAGAGTAGGCTTAGACTGTCAACAGGAACATTCCAACCAGAAAATTCATGACAGTTGTTCTCTATGTATGTAACTAGTTGAAATAGTGTGAACAGATGATCATAATCTCCTTTGTATATAAGTATGAAATAGTCTAGGCTTGTATCAACAGCTTCTCTTTGAAGGATTTGTCTTCCTAATAAGAACAATGACCGTTTTTTTTTCATTTATTGAGTATAAGAGTTGAGTAAATGTTGTTATGAATCACTGGTGTCATGGGAAATGGTTGCAGGTGATTCAAAAGAACCCAATAAATAACACATTTTGTAACAGTTTTCCTCTTTCAATAATCTTCCAGACTTTTACTTGGTATTAAGGATGTAGTCTCAGTTTGTAGGGATCGAATTTCATTGAGTCTAAGATACACATAATTTTGCACACTAGCATTACTGAATTGGGGTGGGTGTTATAATTTGATGCATCTCAAAACTGAAAAGTAATTATGTTGTCATTGCATGCTTGAACTTCAATTTGCTTACTGTTTGTATTGTCCTATATGAATTGTGTATAAAATAATTCTTTCAATAAGTATAGAATATATATTCTAAGTGTCATAGTTTAATTGGCAGCAGTTTCTTTTTCTTTGTGTAAGAAGAATGATGGTTACATTATGTCTCCACAAGAATGGCTGGTCCATGCAATTTGATGGTATAGGGGGATGGATAAGATGAAATATTAGTCATTAAAAGGAGGATAAACAACAAATATCCTATATAATAAAAGCCTAATATGCTAAGTGTCTGGTTGTCTGTTCCACCAATCAAAGCCTAATATGCTAATGATATGCTAAGGAGGTTCAACTGCTTGCTGTAACGTGTACTGCCCACCAGGGGGCAGGAGCTCCGACTGGTAGGTTAGCTTGTTGCTGGGGTCTGGCCTAAGTGAGATGGGCTAGACATGCCCTGGAGCCCTCCCACAGCCCCTCCCCAGCTGGACAACCTCCTGCATCCCTCCTGGCCCCGATTGTGAACCTGTGGGGGTCTCTAAAGCTGGCCTGCAATCCTCTTGCAATCCAGGACTCCTTGGGGGATGTCGGAGAGCCGGTTTTAACCTGACCTGCGGGCCAGGCTGAGAGGCCCCACTGGTGCATGAATTTATGCACTGGGCCTCTAGTATTAAATATAAAATAGCTAATTTCAAAGTGTTTTGTAACCGAGCTATTACACTAAGGCATAAACAATCACAAGTGCATTTTCCATTGCAATCTATAAAACAGGTTCGCCTACATTTTCCCATTTAATTTGCTTATTGGAACTTTGTAAGTTGCCAAATATGCTCCCAGGAAATGACATAGAACCTTATAGATTTGCCAAATGTCCATGATAGCTGCTGTCAGCCCTACTTTGTCCACAACAATGGACAAGTCTATGTCTGTGATGAAGGCAAGGGATCCCCTGCAGGGCCAGGTGACAGAAAAGCTTGCTTCTCATTCTGACTGTGGCCCCAAGTGCTTTGCAATCTGCCATATTAGGTTTTAGACAAGTCATTCTGAGTCTGAGGTAAAAAGAGCCAGAAAAGAAGGGAAAACATCCTGAGTTTTTTGAAAGCGAATCAGACACTATTCTATTTTATGAATCAGAAATTTCATTCGTTAGTCCAAAGTGCTAGATTGTTCTTTGTCGGATTGTCCCTCTGCTTTAGCTCTCACATTCATCAGCTGGATCACTCCTGATGTTGTCCCCTAACTTGCATATCCACTCATGGATGGATCTTCATCAACTCATGCATGGAAAATGACAATTCACCTAGCTCCTCCAGACTATAGAAGATTTCCATCATATTTGGATTTCATTCTCAGCAATTTAGTTATTTCTCCTGATTTATTTTTCTCTGCTAATAGTTTTCCATATCTCAATTACTATGACTGGTATGGATGAGCCCCCATAGTATTGGCTCATCCTCTCCAATCACTCCATTCCAATCAGGCCCCTCTCTTTGCTACCCTGATAGTTATTCTGTGCATTTTCCTCCTCTGGTCTTTTCGCAGCTGGAACATTTTCTCCCCTTGCTGCCACAAACTTCTATCACACTCATTTTCCAAGCATGCATTCAAATCTCTCCCCTCTCCCAGTGCCTATACCCTTGATTTGGCTTTCCTTTAGATACTGTCCTCTAATGGATACTCATATTTTTTTCTGATTTAGTTTCACCAAAAACATGTCATTTTTCTTCTCTGTGCTCGAGATCCTTTAGTTTTCATAAATCGATAGAACACTTCACATTCTACCCTCCACACAGTGATGTTTTGAGAATGAAATGAAAAGAGTGTGAGAGAATGTCCTTTGCAAAGTAAAAATACCATGTCTTATCCCTCATTTTTTGATCTATAGAAGCATAAAATCTTGCAAACCAGTTCTAGAAGACTTTTCAGCAGAACCCCCTTGGATCACTTTTAGTGGCTTTATGAGCTCATCCCCAGCTTCTGTGTGTTTTGTTTTTTTGTACCTTAAACTTCTTAATCTCTCCTCCTTATATCTGTAAAAGCAGCCCATAGCCCCTTACTGATGGTAAGGGAGGTTGAAAGCTCAGCTCCTCTCTGTGAAGAGGGATAAACTCCAAGGCACGATGTATATATACTCATATACTCCAGAGCTCCCCATAGGATCAGGGTTTGGACTGAGGCCAGGATGTCACCTGACATTGCATTCTTGTTTGGTGTGTCCTCTCTTCTGCTTGCTTCTTCCACTCACTTAGCAATTTCTCTTTGGAGGACATTCTTAGTAAATTATGTATGTACATATCCTCCCCCTGGGTCTGCTTTGGAGAGCTCCATCTAAAAGAATAGTCTTCAAAGCTTGTCAAGATGTGATTTCCATAGAACAAGACATTATTTGACTCATTTATTCAGGTGCATATTTATAGTTACATAATTATTGAGTACCTATGTATATGGCAAGCACTGCCATAGGTAATAGGCTGCAAATGAATGGTGGAAGTCTCTCTCTTTGTGGACATATAGGCACACAAGTAAAAAGTGACAGAAATCATGGTTTATTTATTTTATTTTATTTTTTAAAAATACATTTTTATTCACTTCAGAGAGGAAGGGAGAGGGAGAGAGATAGAAATATCAATGATGAGAATCATTGTTCAGCTGCCTCCTTCATGCCTCATACTGAGAATCGAGCCTTCAACCGGGGCATGTCCCTGACTGGGAATGGAACCGTGTCCTCCTGAGTACTGGGGTTTAAATAGAGTTCCTTGCCTCTAATTCAGTGCCCTTTTTTTTTGTTTTCTATACATGGATATAATAAGATGCTCTTATACACCACCCTGATGAGTTTTGAAGATACGTGTCATTTGTTGATTGTAAGGATCTTCCAAAGTCAAAGTAAAATAAAATAATACTAATTTTTATAACCCACTAGAGGCCCAGCACATGAAATTCTTGCATAGGTACGGTCCCTAGGCCTGGCCTACAATCAGGGCCATCTTCCCCAGCTGCCACCAGCCAGCTCCACCCGATGCTGCCACCCAGCCATGGTTCCCCATTTGCTATGGGGCAATTGAAGCTTTCCAGTCAAGGGGAGGGCTCAAGCTATTCCGGTCTGCTTACCTGCCTCGCCTCTGCAGCAGGTTGCTCTCTGTGTGTGGGGTGACCAGCAGGGTAGGAGCCTTGGCCTTGCACCACCAGTATTCCCCACCACCCACCCCTGCTCCCCATTCACCATCAGGGGATCAGAGCCTGCTGACCAGGGGGAGGGACCGAGAGATGGTCAGTGCACCTCATAGTGTCTGGTCGAGTGGTCGTTCTGGTTGTTCAGCAGTTAGGATCAATTTGCATATTACCCTTTTATTATACAGGATTAGCAAAGGCACATAAAAATAAAATGTGTATATATAGTTTGCTTTTCAGTCTGCTTTAATGTTCTGGGAGAAACATGGTGAATTTGATCAGTCAATATTGCATGTAATTCCTGAGTTGATTTAGAAGTTGGACAAAGGTTTTAGACAAGCCAGATATAGCCTCCCAGCAGCCAGAAGTTGCATTGTATTGATAGCTGATGCTTTAGACAATGGTGAAAACCCATTCATGGGCTTTGTGACAAATTCTTCATGTCAAGGACGATATTGCAGGAAGGGAAAGGCAGCCTAGCAAAACCTATAAACATGTCCTTCAAAACTTAGGCCACTGATCCCTTTGCAGATATTATATCTGCTGATATTTTGAAGTCCAAGGGGAGGGCTGAGCTGCAGACAGAATGCTAAGGAGTCTTCCCGCAATGTCAGCCTTGCCACTGTGATTTGCTCTATCCACAGGACAGCCGACAGCTTGGCCACCTGCGAGGGATCTGGAATGTCTTCTTGCAAACTGACTCCAGCTTTTTATTTTTTCAATGGCATGGTCGGAACAGTAGTTTAATGTCTGAAAGTACAGGGAGATTGCAGGGGAAGCATCAAGACTTCTACATTGATCTGAAAACACTCATGCTTAGTGTAATTTATATTTGCACTGACCAATTCAGCACTCCTCTGGGATGGATCACTTAATTAGAAAGAATAAAAAAAGCTGTTGTTTGATGTATGTGTCTTAATTATTTCCAAGTGGCAGAATTGATTCCCCCATTATGAATTTGCCTCCATTTGTGAGCCTGATGAAGCACCATTAAAGGGAATGGAAGGTCAGAGGTCACCCTTTCTTTACATTTAATGTCCTCAAGCTGATAGATTATTTATGAGGGTTATTATGCCTCGGGTAATGTTCCCAGTTTTTCAGAAGAGCTATATGGATATGTAATGTTGAGATACCACCCATCTTGACTTCACTTGAGCTCCAGATGGCAACTGGAAAGTAGACTGGGAATATGATTCATTGCCATAAATACTGGCAGTGCTTCATGGCTCTCAAAAATAGTGATTTGGCTACTGTGGGCTCTACTGCTTGATCTTACTCAGTGTTGCAGACAGTTCTTTGTATCCTAAAGAGAAAAATAGTGCTTGTTTACCAAAAGCATTCATAATCTGGATCCTAAACTGTGTTTTCTTTTGGATTATGTGCAAAATTTTAACCAAAAATATATATCCCCCATGAAAATGAGAGCTTTCAGCATAATTGTAATGAAGAGTTATGAGTTTCTTAAGCTAGATTTCCTCAGTTCAAATGCCAACTTCATTACCTATAATTTCTGTGGTTTTGGTCTCTGTGCCTCAGTTTCTTCATCTGCAAAATGGGCATAAGAGACTATATTGAAAATTAAATGAATAATTTCATGTCCTTCTGCTTAGGGCTCTTTCCAGCACATAGTAGGCGCTCAATAAGTGTTAGCAGCAGTTCTTACTGTATAAAGACTTAAAATTGACCGTGGGTTAGTTTCTTTATTTCTGCCCCAGGGCTTAATTCCTGGGCTGGTCCAGTGGTTGACACTTCAGTGGATCATCTGTTTGCTTGTTCTTGCTCTTCCTCAGCTCTATGCTCTGCAGTCTTCTCTCTTTGCTCCCAGGAAGGGTTCTCATCACTTCTTTTGGGGGTTGGGGACAAGGCCCAAATGTAATTTGCCACAGGCCAGTTCTCATCAGGATGGGAAATGGATAGTCGCTGTGTGTATGTTTGTGTATATGCAAGCAGTTGTGGCAGGGTAGGGATCAAACCATAGATTCTGGAGTCACTTAATAGTTCATAGCTGGGTCTCTACAGCTATATGACCTTGAACAAATTACTTCCTCACTTTAAGCCTCAAATCCTCACCTGTAATATGGGTACAATTCCTAAAGTGATTATGAGACTTAAATGAAACATAGTGCTTGTCATCTTTCCTGGCACATGGGAAGTCTTTACTATTAATACATGTTAGCTATTCTATTTACATATTCATATACACAAAAAACATAATTACCAATTAACACCAAATAATTCTCCCTATATGTTGAGAATTATTAGCTTCTATAGACTGACTGGTAGATAATTTAAAATTTAAAAATCTGCCCTCTAGTTTCTAATCAACACTCTGTTGCAGTTCTTGTCAGGTTTTAAATGGAGAATTTCACTGAATTATGCAAATACCAAGTGATACATTTAACCTTTGCCTGTGTGCTGGGGGTTCAGACAGTTCCACTCTTCATTTGATCTTCTGTCTTCTGCAGAAAACCCATGGGCTCCCTCTCATTTGTTTAGATGGCTGGTGAACTGGTATTTGTCATGACCAATAAAAGGCTTGACACACTTCTCAGACAGATGACAGGACTGGGCCCTGATGAATTTGTTATTGCTGTAATTGAAATTACATTTGGGCCTCATCCTCCCCAGCTGGAGGAGAAATGGAGAGCTTCACTTTGAAAGGGTAGAGCTGGGAAAATCCCCCGGAAGGTGAACTGTGGGTGGTGCAGGACCAGATCTCCACAGTCATGTGGCCGATGCACAGTCCACACTGACCGTAGGTCAGGGACAGGCTCAACCCTCTGAGCTGAAAATGATGGGGCTGAAGAGAAGCAGGGAAGCCTCATAGACTCCAGCTTTGATTCTTTCAAAAATCCGAGCACGCCTTGGAGGGCAGTACCTCCTTGTTGTCTATTCCATGGGACCTGAGGCAGGTTTGCCCCACCTCCTGAGTTCCTGGCAGCCCAGTCTCTGAGGGACACTATAGCATGCATTGTATCCATTATTGAATGTGCCTATGTTGTACTGTGGACACTGTGATAGAGTTATTTCTGGGATCAGTGGTATTTTACCTAAAATATCTGAAGATGGATGAAGTGATTTGTGGCAGTGAAGGTTCAATCCCATATGACAAATTTCTTCCCAGATGACATATCTTTAAGTAAGAATAGCTAAAATATATTGAGGTCTTACCATGTAGCACGTTAGACATTTAAAATTTATTATCACACTTTATCTTTTCAACAGCCTTAAGAGATAGCTGTTATCATCCTTCTCATTTTACAGATGAGGAATTAGAGCTCAGAAGGCGAAGTTTCACATCTGAAGAAGAATAGAATCACAGAGAGACCTAGAATGGTATAGCTGGTGGGATGGTAGAATATATTGTCCAAGCTGCAATGGCATTTCTGGAGGGAAAAGTGACACTGTTGTGCACTAGAGCAACAGGAATGGTCCAGGGCTACTGATGCAAACTGGGACGTGAGTGCTCAAACAGCAGCTATGCTAACTCTCTCTCTCTCTCTCTCTCTCTCTCTCTCTAGTACACACGTATTTATATAGTATAATATATTATATATAATATATCAACCCATGCAAGCTGTTAAAGATGAGTCTTCCAGGCACCTTTTGCTAGGGGCAGGGAAACCTTTGAACAGTCCTCAAATGCATGCATATTCCTTGAATGTTTGCATTAGGTAACTGGTTTGTAAGTCAGATTGAATGCTATCTTTCTGTTTTCTTCATATATATATCATCACCAGAGGATATGTTTTTATGGATTTTTAGAGAGCGGGAGAAACATTGATGTGTGTGTGTGAGAGAGAGACATTAATCAGTTGCTTCCTAACCAGAGATGGAACTGGAAACCCAGGTATGTGCTCTGACCAGGAATTAAACCTGCCACCTTTTGGTGTATGGGACATCGATCCAACTAACTTAGCTACCTGTCCAGGGCCTCCTTCCTTCCTTCCTTCCTTCCTTCCTTCCTTCCTTCCTTCCTTCCTTCCTTCCTTCCTTCCTTCCTTCCTTCCTTCCTTTCTTCCTTCCTAATATACCACATTCTCACCACCATTGGACCTTTACTTCAATTTCTTTTTTTTTTCTTTATCGAGTAAGGTATTACATATGTGTCCTTATCCCCCCATTTCCCTCACCCCCCACTTCAATTCTTAAAGATCATCCTTAAAATTAACACTGCACTTCAATACCTGGATAAGATGAGCAGCTTCACTTTTTACTGAACACCTTTCAAGCACCTTTGTCACCAGTCCAGTCACAGGACAAATCAAGTACACCTCTAAAGCCCTGACAGGCAAGGCTGCTCTGATTTTGTACCAGGGTAGAAGATACAGAGAGAATCATTTGAATTCAAAATTGCTTATAAGTTTCAGGCTAGGGTGAAAGTCAGAACAGAAAACTTTCTGATCATCTTCACAGGAAATGTCCCAGAACAAAGGAGGACGGGACCAGCCCAGCTGTGGCACATACTGATAAGCGCTGGCTTGAGTTAAATATTCATGGAAAGAATGTTTGCTTTGTCCAGGGTCACAATGGTCTTCTCTGTTTGGGGTAGGTGATGCCTTTCATACCTTCTTGGAACAAACACAGATGACCCCAAAATGGATAAGCTGGAACTGGTGTATTGACAATTTGCAAACTTTTGTGTGGTTGGGTTGTGCTGCTGCAGAGAAAATTATTTGGATTTCCTTGATGGGCCTGTTTATATAAGGGGCACCACCAGGTGGGCCTTTTGGGGTGGAGGGCAATGTGTCTCAGAGCATGAATGTTCTGGTTGGATGTTGTGGTCTCTGAGCAAACCAAATGAGGAGGTGGGGGTCTGAATGGCTCGTTGGTGCACGGTCTAGTTTGAAGAATATTTTAATTAGTAAGTTGTGACAAAGACAGGCCTTAACACAGCCCAAGTGCCTTGCTGCCTTCATTTGTGAAGACCAGAGGTCACAGCTGATTGCCAGGGGAGGAATGAAGCCTGTGATTAGATGTTGTTTGACCTAGGCAGTGCTGGTCTTAGTAATGGTTTTCAAAAGTTTGAACTAGGTAACAGGTGGCAGTCAGGAGATTTTTGTATTAATGTTTAGATTTCAGGTTTCTCAGAAATACCAAAGGTTCTAATGACAATGATCTAATTGTCATAAGCAGATACATCCATATGGATGGGAAATGGACCATACAGGGAACTCGTCCCTCCCAGCATTCCTGCTTCTCTTGCCTGGAGGCTACTTAGTTTGCTGCCCCTTGAATAGTCCTTTACACTGTTTAAGTTACTACCATGTGTTTTTATTTTATTGACCCTCTCCCTTTGAGGTAAGCAAGGCATGCACTATTTTTCTTAATATATTTAAGATAAAGAAGAAAGTGAGACCCAGGAAAGTAAACTAACTTGGACAGACCTCTCCATAATATTATTGGGAGAGTCAAAATCAGATATCAAGTCTTCTGACCTCTAGTCTAGCATCTCCACTGCAATATAAGTCATGCTCACACACCTAGGGCTGTTCCCAAACATGGAGTCAGTGTTAACTTGTGCCTTAGATAGACCACACTGTTCCTGCTTTGACACAAACACTAGGTACCCAAGAGTTTCTGCTACACATATTGGCATTGGAGAGCTATTGCCTAAGAATAGTATAATCCAAATAACCCTGCAAATCATTTTCTCCTCCTCCTCATCCTGCTTCCTCTTTCTCTTCCTCCTCCTTTTCCTCTCCCCTCATCTTTTTTCTCTTTCTTCCTACTCCTCTTCAACCAACATGTCCTCTTCTTTCTTCCTCCTGTTTCTCTAATACCCTCTTCTTTCTTCCCCTTCTTTACTCCTTTCTATTTACATCTACAGTTAGCCAAAACTTCCTACCTGAGTAGTCTGGTACAAATTAAAGATGAACGCCTCTTTGGCTGGACACATTTCAGTCCCATGACCAGGCAGTCTGTCATTGGTTGGAGTGCCTCAGAAGCTGATCCTTACATAAGACTTGGAATGAAAGTAGCTTTTGTTTGCAAGTGGGTGATCTTAGGCAATATCAGTAAGCCCATGGAATAAGGAGACAAGAAAAGGGAAGAAAATCAGTAAGTGGTGTGTCAAGCAAGTAACTGTGAGAAGTTGGAGCTGCATCCCCTTGGGGAAACCTGTGAGGCAGTGTAGAACATATATTTCAGAGGTTCAAGGGCAAGAGTACAGGAGTATTTACCACAGATAGTCACTGAGGGATACTCTTTTGGTCTTGGACGTAACATGCATGGTATTTCTAGCTTGCCATGCACATGAGAGAGTGAGTTCCAGCACCCAGAGAGAGTTTTTAGGCAAAGAATCCCAGGTGCTGGCAACTGGAAGCCACCTTGGAAATAACAAGCATAAATGGGATATGGATGGGGCATTGACACTATGTGCTATGCAGTCCTTTGCAGTGGGGCCAAAGAATAGTTTAGTGAGGAGGCAAAGAGCTGGATGAACCAGGATCTTTTAAGAAAAACCCAGGCCTATCTATACCCAAGGCTACATGGAGTCTCTCAAGGTTACTCTCATGAAGTTTTGTCCCCTCAGTCTCTAACCCAGAGTTGTTCAATATCAATTAGGTACAATTATAAAGCGACACAAAGCCTGAAGTTAAGTTTCATAGTAGTTAATGAAATCTCTGAATGAAAATGTTGGAGTATTTATGCCTCTGTTTATTTTTATAGTCCTTGTCATCATTGAATGCACTGAAGAGTCTATGATGATGAAAAGAGGTAAAGAGTTACAGTGTTTGGACTTATAAATCAAGTTCCATTGTGCTTGTTACATTTTAATTTTTGGAAATTTGATATTACTCAACTTAGTCATTTTGGGGGTCATTTTTGTGGATTCTTTTATTTGTGTTTTCCATTTTCTTCTATTTTCTATGGAGCTATTTCTACTGAACACATTTTAAATATTTGGGTCCAAGGTATAGGAACAAAGCAAAGATTTTAGAAATTTTGGTGTTTTGTTTGTTTGTTTGTTTGTTTGTTTTTACCAGTGGGGTTTTCTGATGTGAATGTTTGGAAATAAATTGGCTTCTGCTATTATATGTATTTTTATATCTATAATCATATGGCTCTCAATGGTTATGTGTTATTGTGTATGTATCAATTCCCCCACAAGTATATGTAACTTTATTTAGTTTTGAAGGTAGATCAGTGATACTTATTACATTTTCATTCACTAGTATATTTGTCTATCTTTCTCTCTCTCTCTCCACATATACACACATACACACACACACGTACCACATAATTTGTCATAGAAATTAAGAGCACATAGTCACCTTTTACTCATCATATCACACATTTGCATTTTAGAGAGGGAAGTGAGTCTTAGATCTCTGTATCTGTATCTCAGTTGCTGATTGGAGGGTTGTTGAGGAAAACAGGATGAAAAGGACTTGTGACAGTATCTCACATAGTAATGATGGGAGGCAGCTAGTCTTTAAATACCTGAAGAAGTTTTAAGGTAGAAGATTTTGCAACTGAAATTTCCAGGAAATACTGGAGCTTTACCTGAAGAGACTCAAGCTTCTTTTAAGACATAGACACATAACATTTTGATGGGACAGAGAGTAAACAAACTGACATTGATTGTATTGCTGAAGTATATCAAACGCATCTTACCAAGAAGAGACAAATCTGGTCTAAGAGAGAGAAGAGTCAAATACTTAAATTTTACTCACAAACTTATGCTGCATTGATTTGTGTATTTCTTTATGGAATATTCATTGAGCACCTAGTATGCTCCAAGCACCATGCTATGTGCCAGCTCTCAATAGCTCTCCCTATGCTCTTAATTTACCTAAAAGTAAAGGCCTTGAACTTCTACTTCCTGCTTCTGTTTTCTTTGCTACAGATGGGCAGACATGTATAATCTTGTTAATTATTTACTTGGGTCTTGAACTCTTAGGAGAGGCATTCTAAGTATGGAAAGAATTCTGCTAAGAATTGTCTATTGATCATCAACCCTTTCAAACTTTTAGAAGTTTTTAAAAAACTTTTATTTGCTCATGTAATCCTCCAAAGAATACAGATGTTCTTATTCAAAGCATGAAAACCCCTGGGACAGTTCCATGATTCATTTTTGTACTGAATTAAGTCATAAATCAGAGAAATTTAAGCTCCAGCAGAATGGTGGAGTTGAAGGGTGAGAGTCCCCAGTGATTCAGAGTCAAGCTCTGCTGCGATCATGTCTTAGCTATGGAGCAAGTTCCATTCTCAGAGTTGGTCCGGGATTCCTGCCCAAGGCCTTGTGCTGCAGCAAGCCATAACCTGCTTCTCCTGATTACACTTCTTTTCATGAGGTAAGAAGTCCACAGGTCACCCTGACCAGTTTGGCTCAGTGGATAGAGCATCAGCCTGCGGACTGAAGGGTCCCAGATTCGATTCCGGTCAAGGGCATGTACCTTGGTTGCGGGCACATCCCCAGTAGGGGGTGTGCAAGAGGAAGCTGATTGATGTTTCTCTCATCGATGTTTCCAACTTTCTATCCCTCTCCTTTCCTATCTGTAAAAAAACCAACAACAATAAAATATATTTAAAAAAAAGAAGTCCACAGGTCTGGAGCATGTACCCACTCTCCCTTGTAGATCATGCTCCAGGGAGCCTGGATCAAGATTCCCTGCCAAGTTGCCATGATTCTTTCCCAGAGCCTGCAGGGGCCTCCCCTGCCAGTGTATCCTTCTGCGAGTGAATGGCACTGCATGCACCTTGAGGCCTGAAGAGAGGTAACTCTTTACAGCGTGGTAGGTGTGGGTGAAGCTTGTGCAGGTGGCCTGGGTGGTCTACAGTTACTCGTCAGGATAGATGGCTTGGACGATGGAAATAAAAGAAAAAGTGAGAGGCTTCCCTTGTGTTCTTGCCCTGGCTTTACCGAAATTTGGAGTAGGCCTAAAGCTAACGGTGGGAAAGTTATGTAGCCTCTCCAACTCTGTGAGGGTAATAAAAATGCTTATGTTGTTGCTCTTATGACTAAAGATCATGAATATAAAAGGCACATAGCTTTATTAGAAGTTCCCAGTTTATCGCAGTAGAATGTGTTTTTAAAGCAGTGGTTCTCAACCTTCTGGCCCTTTAAATACAGTTCCTCATGTTGTGACTCAACCATAACATTATTTTCGTTGTTACTTCATAACTGTAATGTTGCTACTATTATGAATCATAATGTAAATATCTGATATGCAGGATGGTCTTAGGTGACCCCTGTGAAAGGGTCGTTCGACCACCAAAGGGACTGTGATCCACAGGTTGAGAACCGCTGTTTTAAAGCATAACCTGAGTACAGAAATAGCATAGTATACTACTAGTCAGGAAGAGTTTAAAGGGAGATGTTTCCATTTAAATTATATAGGAGAAAAAAATCAGTATGACATAGGATTTCTATTTGGAATCCTAGAATATAAAGTTTTCTCATCTGTAAAAAAGGGTATAAAAACAACAGCTGCTTAATAATGTTTAATTAGAGCAGACCTGGCATGTAGAAAATGTCCAGCAAACATCAGCTATGAGAAGTACAATCATTATAAGAAAAAATGAACCAACATTCATAGTGTTGAATTTGTTCATTTCTATGTCTGATGAAAAAAGGGAAAGAGTTAGCAGGAAACCGAGCTCTGGCAAATGGACACATTCAGTGAATTCCAAGGGGCCTGTCTCCTCTGCATCAAAGTTTAGTTGAGGTTATATCATATTAGATTTTTCATTTTATTTTATTTAAAATTTCCCCCCCACAACTTAGTGTGTTTAAGAAGGCTATACCTCATGCAGAGGTAGAAAACAAATTTTGTGAGGGAGGTGAAGAAAGGAGTATTGAATGTGCTCTGAAAGCATATAGGGGAAGGTGATAAGAAAATATTTGACATATTATGCCCTTCAGAGATAGCTTATCAAAGACTGGGTCAGCTTCATTGGTTTCACAAAATGGTCTTGTTATGGGAAAGTTTTCCAGGGCCAGCCAATCCTGTGACAGTTGTCTGGGTTTCAAGTTCAAGGAGATTATTGTCTCCAAAGCATCATTTTTAAAGACTTTTATTTTCTGGCAGGGTGTACGTAATCTGATCTATACATTGTTGTAAAGAAGACGATGGGCTTTGAATTTCTATAGGCATGTGTCAGGCAGCTCAGGCAAAAGGAACCAACTTTGCTGCCAAAGTGAGTGACAGAGGCTGAGGTGGAGAGAGGGGAGGAAATCTTACCAAGCATATAGTCAATAGCAAATGCTTTTAGAGTAAAAGACAGAGGTGAAGTAAGACCAAGAGCAGCATCGATGCTGAAGATTTTCAAGATCAGTAATGAGGTGCTGTCTCGTGTTGGATTTCTTAGAAGCAGAGCTTGAAACAGGAATTCAGTGAACATGCCTTACTGAAGAAGTGCTCCCAGGAGAAAGGGAACGGGGAAGTAGGATGGGCCAAGGAAAGCACTGAGCAAGTACGTGGTCTCCTCCATGACTGAGCTTCAGCCTCATCCATTTCATGGGGAGTTCTGGAAGCATGAATTACTGTATAGTTGGTTCTACCTTGAAGCAAGACAATTATTATTCTTTAAACTTACTTTCAGTCAATCATTGATTGTCTCTCCATAGCCCTCAGGAGCATGGAGAGGAACATTCCATGCAAGGTGGACTTGGTTTGGCTAAGGACAACTGTCCAAATAAGAGATAATGGTAAAATACCCCAGCAGCAGGATAGGTACACCACCTGTTAAAGACGATTAGGGTGGGGAACCAAGAGTGTTCACCACAAGCACTGTGATATGTGATTATACATGTGTGAATGTATGTGGACATGTGTAGATTTAGCTTGGAGACTTAGGATTATGCTTACATAAGCATATTTTCAGGAATCTCAAATATGTGTTACAAATATGATTGTATTTCTTGAGCTCAAGTGTGAGTATTAAAAACATTTATGACAACTCTTTCAAAAGTGTCAAATTCCTTCTCTGTACAAAACCATATACCCTGGGTCAGCAGTTGGCCCTAGTTCTAAAAACTTCAGTGCTTAATGCATAGGATTTTGCTTCATCTTCATTCTAGGAAAATGAGCTGAGAGCAATGACATTCTTCGGAGTGGACATGGAGAGGAGGTTTGCATTGAACCTTTGGAGGCACACTGGAGGAGAGATTCTCCACTGACTTAGGGTTAGATGAAAAGAGGGAGAATCCTTTCTCTGTCCTTTCCTAAACTTGGTAAAGCAGCCTAAGGATGCAGACAGCTTGGGTCCATTCTACCGTTTCCCTTTGTCATGAGTTTCAGGAGTTTTACTTCCAGGATTCTTCCACGTCTATACTTGGGTATGTGATGACAGACAAGTCGAATTGCGATGGGACCCCATGTTTCCAGTTTGCTGTGATATTAAACTCTAGTGCTCAGGGAACGAGGTGGCCCCTGAAATTGACAAACTGTCTATAAGCTTGCACCTCCGATGGAGACCAATTAGCCATTGCATTTCCAGTGAAGAAAAGTTTTATGGTGTGGACAAGCAAAGCTGGTAAAAAATATACATATCGTATCCTACAGTAGAAATAAGTGTAATTCCCTTTCCCCCATTTCAAATGTACATCTAACACAATGAACTAATTGTGGAGATTTTTAAAGAGAAAAAAGCCAAATTTATCCAACAGCTTCCAATTTACTTTAGTTCCAGAAATAAATTCACGAAAAGAGAATAGAAAAGAAAATAGTCACTCAATTTTTTATTCCTTAAAACTATTTTATATTTCCAGAGAAATTTTCTTTGGTCATCTGGGAAACACACACACACACACACACACACACACACACACTCACTCACTCACACAAACAACAACTTACAATAAAAGTGAACATTTGAGCAATAATGTAGAAAAATATTTTAAAAATATTTCAGCTGTATTAAAAATTTCTCTATCACAGTCTGCCTGATAAACAGATCAACAGGAGATATAGAAGCCATACAACTTGGCAAAACAATATAAATTTTACACTACAGCTACATAAACAGCCTAATTTCCTTCATTGTGGACTTCTTAATTTACTTGTAATTAAGTGTCTTTATTTTGTATATGGTTACATTTTTTATTTCATGTGTTCTACTACTAATTCTATGTCTGTTTTGGGCCTGTACTTCTGGGTTGTTTTGGACATGTTCATTAAAAAAAAAAAAATCAAGGCATAAGTAAGGTGTGATTTACCTCTCCCTTCTCCCTTTCCAGAATACCATCTCCACCATCATGCAGTTAGAAGTTGTAACTACTTTGCTAACAGTACTGAGCAACCCATGCCACTCAAGTATCCTAGAAGACAAGGAAATAAGGGAACTGGTCTAAAATCTGCTAGGCAGGCTGCTAGTCTTATAGAACTACTTCTGTGTGCCTTGCTCTGGCCAATCAGATGGTAGCAAGTGTGAGAAAAGCAGAGATTTGAAAGTGCTTGGGCATCGAGACTGGATTTTTCTTGCTGCTCTTTGGAATGTTGAGATCACCCAGTGAAGAAGCACAGACTTTGCCAGAGGATGAGGAACCCCTGGGTCAATCATCCCTGTTGCCCCAGGCAACAGTCAGACATGTGAGCGAGGCTATCCCAGATCTACCATTAACAGCTGACCACAGGAACAATCACTTTGAGAGCCCAGACATATCAGCCAAGCTGGTGCAGGTCAGAACTATCAGTTGAACTACAGAGTAATGACCTAAATAAATGGTTGTTGTTTCAAGACTATAAGTTTGGGGCTGGTTGAGATAAAAGTGACACGACATTGCAAAAAACTAGCCCAAATAATTTCCAAGGTCATTTGACATCCACCAACTTTTATTTATCCTTAGGTTAGTCGAAAGTTGGATGGATTTTTATCTTATGGTAAATGGGAGGCTCTAGAATTTTTAGGTAGTTTGTTCCTTAGGACTTTGCAAATCTGGCACCTCACTAGAGACAAAATCTACCAAAAAAGAATGAGATGCCCGCTAAGCACCAATCTGTGCTCAAACTCCTACCCCTTCATTCTCTCACCACAAGAGTGATATTAATGGAGAAATATCACTTGCTAGCACCTTCTGTGCCCCACCTGTGGAACAAAGGCCTTGTGAGGGATTCGTATCAGACTTGCTCAGCTCATCCATGTTTGTTACCGACCTCATGCAGGGCTGGGCTCGCTGGTTGCTGATGTGACCTCACCAACAGCAAGGTCACTGCAAAGCAAGGGTCTGATGGCTAGAGTCCAGAGCCCTAGTCAGAGAGTTGTGACTGGTACAAAGGAAACAAATTACTTAATGAGAGATTCCAGGTCCTTGATCCATCAGATGTGGGCCTTCACCTGCCTGGCACCAGTGTTGACTTGTTAGCTCACACATTCCACCTGGAACAGTCAGCAGGGAAATCCCAACCCTCGTCTGGCTGTGCCTGACCAGAATTCCTGACACATGCAGAGGGCAGAACAATGAAGGCACGCTTGCCAACAGAGGAGGTATTTTGATCATAAGTCACTGGTTCCAACATTTACTTCTAAGATTTTCTTTGCAGAGTATAAAGGGCATGATGAGGAGAGTCAGGAGGTCTGAGTTCTTCTTGCCACCATGGCTGTGTGACTGTGGCCACAGTGCTGTCTTTTTAAGGTCTCTGTTTTATTCCTGGTAGAATGAGGAAGCTAACCCGCATCATCCCTTTGAGGACTGGTAGTGTACAGTTCAGTGGCATCCAGTACTGTCTGGGGGTAGATTTTCAGGTGGATCCTTGAACAGAGTTAAGCAAGAGATCTGAAATCTGAGGCAGCTACCAAGAAAGTTATTTCTCAAACAGTTTTTTCACTCTAATCATAGGGTGACAGCTAGTACCAACCTGGAGGGCTGGTGTTCACAAGAATATAACATAATACATTAATCAGACTCCATCTTAAAGAGTGTCCTCTTGGCTTCTCAACAGAACACTCTCCAAGTTTTCCACCTATCTTACTGTCCATGTCTTTTCCAACTCCTTTCTCCTCTAATCCTTGAATAGAAGGGGCCCAGCCTTGGCTTTTTGGTCTTTTTCTGTCTACACTACTTTCCTAGGTAAGTGGCTTCAACATTGGCTACACACTTTAAAAAATATACTAGTGCTTGGCCCATGCCCCAGATAAACTACATCACCACCTCTAGAGATGGCAGCCAGACATCAGTACTTTTATTTTATTTATAATTATTTAAAATATATTTTTATTGATTTCAGAGAGGAAGGGAGGGAGAGAGAAACATCAATGGCGAGAGAGAATCATTGATTGGCTGCTTCCTGCACACCACCTACTGGGGGGATCAAACCTGCAACCTGGGCATATGCCATTGACCAGAGTCAAACCTGGGGCCCTTTAGTCCACAGCTATAACCATTGAGCAAAAATGGCGAGGGTGACATCAGTGCTTTTAGAAATCACCCAGGGATTTTAATATGCAGCCAAGAATGAGAACCAGTGTCCTGGATCGATGGTTCTCAAAGTGTAGTCCTTGGATCAGCAACATCAGCATCACCTGGCAACTTGTTAGAAGTGTAGCTTCTCCAAAACAATTGAATCAGAAACTCTGTGGTGGGGCCCAGCAATCTATTTTAATAAGCCCTCCAGATGCTTATGATGTTCACCCAAGTTTAAGAACCACTATTCCACATCTAATATAATTTGGGTTTCTCAACCTTGGCGCTCTGACATTTCAGACTAGATGATTCTTTGTTGTAGGGGACAATAACTCTTTGTTGTCCTATGCCTCGTACCCTTGGCTTCTACCTTCTGGGTGTCAGTATAATGACACCTCCTCCCTCCTGTGGGACAATTTGAGATATCTCCAGATACTATTGCCAAATATTCCCTGGGGTTAAATCACACTCAAGACTATTCTTCCAGATGATATTATGACAATGGTTCTCAAATTTGGTAGCAGTTTGGAAACACTTGGGGAGATTTTAAAAATATCCATGCTTAGCTCCACTGTAGAGATTCTGATAAAATAGGTTTAGGGCATACCTGAGGCATTCAGATTTTTTTTTTAAAAGTTCACCAGGTGAATCAATTCAAAGTGCACCTAAGACTTTGAGCAATCAGTATAGATTATCTCATCTAGTTCACATGGCACTAAGTACTATTCTTCTGAACTCCGTGTACATATACAACTGCCTACTTGACAACTCCTCATTGGATGGATCAAATTATGTAAAACTTAACATGCCCATGGCGGCCTCATACTCTAAAACCTTAGCTAAAAGTTACCTCTGCAGAGAGGCTTTTCTTGGACACTGAAGTTCAAGTACCTTCCCAAGTTTCTACTGTTCAATGTCTTCCTAGCACTTCTTGTAATACCCTTTATGTTAACATATTTACTGGTTTACTATCTAATGATCCCACTCAAAATGTAAGCTCCTTAAGTAAAGGAATCTCTCACGTCTTATTTATTGCTATGCTCCCAGCCTCAGCATAAATCTTGGCATTTAGTAGCTATTCGATAAACAGTTGCAGGAAGAATGAATGAATGTACCATGCCCCTGTCCTCAGGAATAAAAATTTCAATCCAGCTAAGTTTTCTCAGAAAATGCCCAGGGATGCAGAGTGGTTTTGGAATAAAATCCAGAATGTGGAGTCTTAGGGCAAAGTTCAGACTAAAGATGATATTCCTGATGCTCCTCCTGCCAGAGGAGGGTATCCGCCATGGGTTCTCCTTTGTGTCCGTAGCCTTGGTTTGGGCAAATTTAGGGAAGTCCTCCCCAGCTATTCAAAGGCATAAAGGCCCTAACAGAGAAAGAATGTTCATATCTTAAAGCAACACTTTTTATTTTATTTTATAACTTTGATGATAAAACAGAATCCAAGGAAAGCTGTTTTGTCCTTGCAAAAGACTTGAAAACTTTCCTTCAGGTGGTCAGTTGCTTCCCTTGGAAGCTGTGTCCCGCATGCTCTGAATGCTAGCAGCCTCCAGAGCCTGGCCCTGACTCCTGGTTGCTTCTCAGGAAGGTGGCTGTAGGGCCCACCCTGTGCCGGTGCCGCTCACCCAGCCATGGGGTTCCCAGGACCTAGCCTGGATGTGCTCAGGCCTGCTCTGGCGTTGCAGTGGCAAACCCTGCAGAGGCTGGGACCACCAACAGTGGGAACAAAAAAGTGTTGACTGCAGGTTGAAATGGCCATTGTGGCAGCAGATTTGCCTCCCCCGGGACTCCGAGTTTCCCAGCAGTGTGTGCACAGTGTCGGGGTGGTCTTGTGAGGTCTACAGGGAAACATGGCTCTGTGGTGATGCCTTCTGAGCCTTTGTCTTCAGAGTTGCCTGGAGTTCTGCCTAAGGAGCCAATGACTGGATGCCTGGAGGTATCACCTTGAATTGGGTTCTGGGTTTCTTACAGGAGGCCCAGCCTCCCTCCCTGACATCCCATGGCAGGTGTTTCAGGTCCCCTTGAAGTCTGGGTCCCAGGGAAGGATGCCCCGGGTGTAGGGCTGGTCCTTCCAGGCTAGCTGGCCTGCCCAGTGACAGGCATCAGTGTCCTTTACTGAAACGCAGCACTGGGGGAGGCTCTGGAGCCAGGAGGCTTTGGGAGCTTCCTTTCACTGTGGCTGGGCCTCAGTCAGGTCCAAGTGTCCTTAGGCGGAAGGATTTCTGATCACAGAGGAAAGGGTAGTGTGAACAGCATCCGGGAATCCATGGGGGCATCAGGGTGCAGGGCTGGGAAACCCAGGGCAGGTCATGGCCTAGGTCACCTCAGCCTGCAGGGCCTGGGGGTCCACACACAAGGACTGGGACTTTGACAGTCACTTCTGCTCAGCCACATTGGTGTCAACGTGTCCTCAAAGTGAGAAAGCCCCAGGGCAGCCACGTCACTGTGCCACGGGCTGTGGCAGCCTGCAGTGTGGGTGTTGTTGGTCCAGCTTCCCTGAGCTGCCTACCTGTTCCACCTTGTGCTCTGAGCCCTAAGCCGTCACTTGGTCCTGGTGGTGTCAGCCATGCAGGAGCCGCTTCTCACGGGGTCAATCCCCTTGTTCAGTGTTTTTTTGTTTGTTTTTTTTTAATTTATCTTTATTGTTCAGATTATTACAGTTGTTCCTCTCTTTTTCCCCCATAGCTCCCCTCCTCCCATTTCCCCCCACACCCTCTGTCCCCCTCCCACTGCCATCATCCATAGATGTACGATCATTGTCCATTCTCTTCCCGCACCCCCAACACCGTTTACCCCCTAAAATTGTCAATCCACTTCCTTTCTATGCCTCTGATTCTATTCTATTCACCAGTTTATTCTGTTCATCAGATTTTTTATTCACTTGATTTTTAGGTTCACTTGTTGATAGATATGTATTTGTTGTTCATAATTTTTATCTTTACTTTTTCTTCATCCTCTCTCAAAGGATACCTTTCAGCATTTCATATAATACTGGTTGGGTGGTGATGAACTCCTTTAGCATTTTTTTGTCTGTGAAGCTCTTTATCTGACCTTCAATTCTGAATGATAGCCTTGCTGGGTAAAGTAATTTTGGTTGTAGGTTCTTGCTGTTCATTACTTTGAATATTTCTTGCCACTCCCTTCTGGCCTGCAAAGTTTCTGTTGAGAAATCAGCTGATAGTCGTATGGGTTCCCCCTTGTAGGTAACTAACTGCTTTTCTCTTGCAGCTTTTAAGATTCTCTCCTTGTCTTTTGCTCTTGGCATTTTAATGATGATGTGTCTTGGTGTGGTCCTTCTTCGGTTCCTTTTGTTTGGAGTTCTCTGCACTTCCTGGACTTGGAAGTCTATTTCTTTCACCAGGTGGGGGAAGTCTTCTGTCATTATTTCTTCAAATAGGTTTTCAATATCTTGCTCCCTCTCTTCTTCTGGTACCCCTATAATTCTGATGTTGGTACACTTGAAGTTGTCCCAGAGACTCCTTACACTATCTTCATACTTTTTGATTTTTCGTTTGTTTATTTGTTTGTTTTTTTGTCTTGACTTTTTTGGCTGGGTGGGTTTTGCTTCTTCATATTTCATATCTTTGACTTGATTCTTGCAATTCTCTCGTCTGCTGTTGGATTTCTGTATATTATTCTTTATTTTAGTCAGTGTATGCTTAATTTCTAGCTGGTTCTTTTTCATATGCTCGAGGGTCTCACTAAATTTATCAGCAGTCTCTAGAAACTTCTTGAAAAATCTGATAACCGTGGTTTTGAACTCTATATCCCGTCGTTTGCGTTCCTCTGTTTCTGTCTTTTGTGACCTGTTTCTTAGTCTCCGTATTTTGGCTTTCTGTGATAGGTGTCTTATATAGGGCCCAGTGATTCAGCCTCCCCAATCACCTGGGGTGGACACTCTTGTTGTACGCCTTTGAAAGCTGGGTGCACAGCCTTGTTGTAGTTATCACTGGGAGGTATCACGGGGGGGGGGGGGGGAAATGACCCGCAGGCCTTTCTTCTCATTGTTTGGAGTTTGGATCTATTGGAGTTCTGTCCCAGCTGCAGACCCTTAGGTTATGTTGCAGGCAGGCAGGCGCACAGCTTGGGTGGGGTTGTAAGTGGGGTAGGGCAGAGTCTCAGAATCACCGGGGGTGGAGCAACTCACAATGGCATCTCCTTTGCTAATGCCACAGTTTCTACCCAGTTTGGCGTCTCCAAGCCCTGGGGTCTGCGCACGATTCTCAGTCCCCGAATCTTCAGGTCAGTGATCAGTGGGAATAGCAGTGCTAGAATGCCACTGGTCTTCCACCACTCCGTTGCCCTACAGCCCACGTTGCATTCAGTGCAATCCGGGAGTTTATAATCTTCTAAGGCGCGGACCCGATCGCTGCTGCCACCCTTTTACCCGCACCGCAGTGCGCCATGCCGCCGCCTCCATTTTGTGCGCATCCATACCTTTCAGTTTGGGCGCGCTGGGAGCTTCTCAAAGCACTCCTCTTGCCTTCTAGATATAACGCTTCCCCTCCCTTGGTTCTGGAGGATGGCCGTTTATCTGTATAGTTGTATTTCTATAATGTAGGTGTGGAGGCTGTGCATTTAGGTATATACCTCATGCTGCCATCTTCGTTCTCCTTGTTCAGTGTTTAAAGCTCAATGATTTCCAGTCTCTCCTGATTTCGAGTGGTTCCCCTGGAGACTTTTCTTTCTTCTCGCTGTGATGTGGAGAGCACTTCTAAAGATGAATGTCTTAAATATGTTCTAGGGGGTCTTCTGATTAGAACCACCTATTTCATAGTTGAAACTTATTTCAGGATGACCAATATAATCTTCAAATTCAGGAGAATTTGAAGCTTCTGTAGTATCTACAAACAATGCAGGCTAATTAAATAATTTTTTAAAATCAACTGTGTTTGGTAATAAAAAAGACAAATATTTTAAAAGAGAATATATTATTGGGGGGGGGGGTAAGTGTGCCCCGTATTTTTTAAATAGGTTTTGAGATGTCCTATATAACCCCGGCCCCACACATGTTTAGCCTCCCCTATCATCAACATTCTCCAAAAGTGGGGTACCTTTGTCATACTGATGAACTTCCATTGACTCATCATTATCCATTAGGACTCACTCTTAGTGTGCACTTTATGAATTTTGACAAATGTATAGTGGCATGTATCCACCATTTTGGAATGATGTAGAGTAGCTTCATTGCCCTAAACCTCCTCCATCTTCGCTTATTCATACCTCTTTCTCTGACAACCCCTGTGTTTTTTTTGGTGTTTTTTTTGTCTTCACAGTTTTGACTTTTCCAGAATGTCACAGAGTTGGAAGTATGCAGCCTTTTCAGATTGTCTTCTTTCACTTTGTAATATGCTTTTATATTTCTTCCGTGTTTTCTCATGGCTTGATAGCTAATTTCTCTTTAGCACCAAATAATATTCCATTGTCTCATTGTAGTACATTTGTTAGATTTGGATAAACATTTATTTATCCATTTGTTTACTGGAGGATTTTTTTTGGTCTCTCCTGGTTGGAAAAGGTAAGCGGTGGTGGTAAAAAAGTTTAGGAAGTTAACTAAACAGTAGGCTTTAAAATAATTTCCGGGCAGTTTTGCTGAATGTGATAGAAAATAAATAGCTCTGTTGGTCACACATACCCATAAGTTATTATATCACCTCATCTATGTTAATGCCATGTCCCTAGTAATTCCAGGAGTATATGATTCTCATTCCCAATTCACACCAGTGAAAATGTACCTATCATTTTTCTTTCAAAATCTTCCTCACTCTCAATAAACTGACAGATTTATCACTTGAAAAATACTTGACTGATATAACATACACTCAAGACACTTGCATTTATTCCTTATTTTTCTGTAGATAAAAAAAACACATCTAAGAACCAAGTCTCTTCAAAAGTTTACGTAAAAGACTTGGACAGTGCTGCCTTCTAGGATAAGTTGAATGCTGATTCTGACATTTTGGACACACTGTGGCTTCAGTAGACGTGCTCCCTTCCTTGTTCAGAGATCTCACATGGGTATTCTCATCGCTTCTTTTCTCTCAAGATGTTGCTCCTGCCAAGGAACTTCACACCCTTCCTCTGTTCTTAGTCATAGTTCTTCATTCTCCTATGTTCAGGCACTGCCCTTCTTTTCCCAGGAAGCTTTCTTTGGCTATTTGCCACCACCTAGTATGCACCCCCTCACCTGACTACAACAGTCTATATCAATACATCCTCAATAAGCAACAGAAATTAGCCTCTGCTACATTAAATTCTTGATAATTTATGCCTATTTGTTTTTACTCTCACACATAAACCAAAATAAAAAAAAATGGTTCTTGAGGGAAGGTAATATGCCTTACAAAATTGGTTCCTTTCTCTTATTGTTAAAATTTTTATTTTAGAATAATTTGAGACTTATAGAAAAATTGCAAAAACATACAGAGATTATCATAAGTCTTCCACCCAAATGTGTGTGTGTGTGTGTGTGTGTGTGTGTGTGTGTGTGTGTGGCTAATGTTTTCTGAACTTTTGAGACTAAGTTGCAGGCATGATGTCTCTTTCACTCCTAAATACGTCACTAGATAGTTTGTAAAAACAAGGGCTTTCTCTTACATAACCATAGAACAATGATCAAAATCAGAATATTCAGAGTGATAAAGATCTATTGTCTAATCTGCAGACTTTATTCCAATGTTATCAATTGTCCCATTCATTTCCTTTACAGGCAAAGAAAGAGAAATCTGGCCCAGGATCTAGTTCAGTGTTGCTTGATTCATTTAGTTGCCATACCTCCTTTGTCTCTTTCAACCTAAAACTGTTCCCCAGTCTTTCTTATCTTTCACACTTCAACATTTTTAGAGTATAAGGGAGTCATTTTGCACAATGTCCATCAACTTGGATTTTTTTGAGGATCTTCATGATTAAATGCATGTTATACTTTACTTTTGGCAAGACTATCACAGAACTGACGATAAATCATCTTCAGTACATCATGCCAGAAGGCATTTAATTTCCATTTGTCCTGTTAATGGTGATATTATCTTTAGTTACTTGCTTCAAATGGCATCTGCCAGGTTTCTCCACTGAAAGTTACTCTTTTTTCCTTAATAGTTAAATATCTTATAGGAAGATACTTTGAGTTTATATAAATAATCTCCCCCCTTTTTTGATTAATCCTCACCCCAAGATATTTTTCCATTGCTTTTTCCATTGAGAGAATAGAAGGGAGGCGGAGAGACACAGAAGAGAAACATCAGTGTGAGAGAGGCACATCAATTGGTTGCCCCCCTATGAGCCCTGACCAGGTCAGGGATGGAACCTGCAACCTAGGTATATGCCCTTGACCAGAATTGTACCTGGGATCCTTCAGCCCGTGGGCTCTATCTACTGAGGCAAACCTGTAGGGCCTTTCCTCTCTTTTTGTGAAATAATTTTAAATAATTTCCTTTTGTCTTCTGAGTCTATGATTGTTCCTCATTTTTTTGCTGATCTTTCATGACTTCAACACTTTTAATAAGTGCTGGTTATTTGATCTGTAGACTCTTTCTCAGTTAGGGTTTGTCTGCTGTATTCTCCTGATTAGACTGTATTATTTATTTGTGACAAGAATGCTACAGAACTGACATTATGTCATTCTTGTGCATGATATTGAGGGAAGAAACATCATCATACTGATATCTTATTGATGGTGATGTTAACCTTAACTGGTTAAGGTGTCATTTGCTTGTTTTCTCCATGTAAAGTTCCTAATGTAATTGATCAATATCTTGGAGGAGATATCCCAATATATTGTTTCTCCTCAAACCTTCCCTATTGAATTTAGCATCCATGGTCGATCTTGCCTGCAACAATTAGTACTGTGGTCTTTCTGATGGCAATTTTGTCTTATAATTTTGTTTCTCAATAACTTTTCCCCACTAGTTTTAGCTTCCATTGATAATTCTTTACTGGAACAATTATACTATGGTGATTGTCAAATGGCCAAGAACTAAATTTTCAATCTTGTTTCTGAGTGAGTGATGATCAAGAATTTTTCAGAAGCATATACTAGAGCTAGTTAATTTCTATTGTTAACTGGGTACCCACTGATTCTATTTTGTGCACTCCTAATATTCCTAATACTAGACTCTAATTTCTTGATGGTCATTAAAACCATGGTTGCTTTGGAAAGAACTATACATTAGAGGAATTATTAAGATAATTCTCTGGAGCTATACCAAATCTTGGTAATTTTGTATGTAGTTTCTACCTTATTGGGTGTTAAGCATAATAATAGAAAATACTGACATTTGTTTAGCACCTTATAATTTTGAAAGCAATACTTAAAACACATTAAATATATTATTTGTTGTGTCCACAGGCCAGATTTGGCTTACTGGAACTTGCAAATATCTTTTTATAGACTTTTCTCCATTTTCTAAATCTTTTTTAAGCTGGGAAGGGTGGGAAGAGTAGGGGACACTAGCCTGTCATAACACACATCACCAACATCCCAATCTCAACAGCTTAACACAAGTTTATTTTTGTATTGTATTTTTTTGTACAGTGTAGATGTTCTCAATCAGTAGGTCTTTCACAGGGTCATTGAAGGATCCAGGCTCTCATATTGTGACTTTCATAGGGGCCCCTTAGTTGGCTGGATTCTCTACTTTTGGATGGCAGATGAGAGAAGAAGAAATTTGGAGAATTACTGGGGAAGTTCTTATGGCCAGGCTGGAAATGGCATATAGCACCTTTGCTTACATTCCATTGACTAGAACTGGTCACATGGTCATTTTTACTGCAAGGGAGATGGGAAATGTAGTTAGTCTGTATGCCCAGGAAGTAGAGGAAATAGTTTTGTTGGCACTATTAAGCCCATACTTAGCGCAGAGGAAATTAATTAATTGTTATGTTGACTGCATCAGGTAGATTGGAACATTTGTGGCATTAATTTATAGAAAGAAGGCTTCCTAACTTTTTAATTCCAACTGGTTTTGCAGTGACCTTCCCATTTCTACAATGGCTCTCAGCCCCTTGAATACACTGTCTCTAAGAAATTTTTACCCCAATAAATTATTAAATCAATCTGTCCTTCCACCTAAGTGGTATACTACACCTCTAGAAAAAAGTCCTGGATCACTCAACTGCAAATCAGCATAGAAGAGCTGAAGGAATCAGAAGCCCCTCTAAGATGAAACTGCAGATCCAACATAGGAGTAGAGGAGGGCTGTTGGGGAAGAAACTTCTCTCTTGCCTAATTTCTACCAGGAAAAAATGGCAAAGTCAAAACACTTGGAATCCTATCATTTAGGGAAAAAATGAACTTTTAAACAGATCATGTTTAAAAGCTCATTAGCAACAGCATGACTAATTCATTCCTCTTTAGACAGAATAGAAGTACAGTCTCTTTGAATTTGTATCTCCTTCAAGTTAAATATCCCCAACACTATTCACACAATAAAGAAATACCGATCGCTTCTATCACCTGTTGAAAGAGACCAAAACCCCTAGCAATTTGGGCAATGAACATCCTTACTAACATGTTCACTACTCACTAGGGAGCCTCATTAAAGAAACCTATTGCAGAGAAGGGTGAGACAAACCTATTGGAAGGGTGGTAAAATTCTTATAACTATTTTGATGCTTTATTTTAAAGGAGTGGGGTTCTCACTAGGAATTGCATAAGATTATACCCCAAGAGAAGCTTAAGAAAATTAAAAATCTAGCTCTGCATGGAGTTCTCTTTATCAGAAAAGGGTCATTCCAAGTATCATTGGTAGAATTAGCAGTTTGTGAATCAGAAAGATGTTAAGGTAATGTGACAGGGAAAATCTTTTCAGCTGAACATTGTTTCCTACTAGAGGCCTGATGCACAAAATTCATGTAAGAGTAGGCCTTCCTTCCCCTAGCTGCCTGCACTGGTTTCCCTCTGGCACCCAGGACCCTGGTTTCCCTCCCAGCTTTGGCTTAGTCTGGAAGGTTGTTTAGAAGGATGTCTGGTCTAATTAGCATATTACACTTTTATTATTATAGATGATTGATCCTAGCTGCAAAGTTTTCTGCCAGCGGGAACTTATGGCAGGGTTGGCACTGCCATTCCCACTGTCTGGACAGGCAGAAACACATTGGGGCTCTGTGCTTTTCTCTTTTGAGGCACCATAACATCATCATATTATTAAAAAGCAATTGGGCTTCCCTTCTTGTTTAATCTACATCTAGTTCTGTAATTGATGTGAAATATGAGTTTTATGGTTGGGGTTCAACTGCCACATGACCTCTCGGCTTTCATTGAGTCATGTCATCAAACTGCCCTTTCCCATTATTATTATTTATTGTTCCTTAAACTTAGCAAGCAAAAGTGGCTCCTACAATAACTCTGGCAGTGCCAAAATAAATAGACACACTCCTGCCCAGAGTTGCTTAGGGTTTGAAGACACAATAATACTGTGCAAAAAAAAAAAAAAAAAGCATAATGAAGACTGTATATTTTCCCTTTGTCCAGTTTCTTATGCCATCAACTCTACTGTCTGACTCAATAAGGAAAAGTATGCTTGAAAAATATATCTCCACTTCTGAATACTAATTTAATAACACTGAGAAGATTTCAATATTTTAATTTCTTGTGAAAAGGTATTTTTAAAATCCCATAAATTTAAAAAATTTTAATTCTTGACAGAAAAATAACTTAATTTGGGAGATAGTTCTTGAAAAAAGAATACTTATTAAATACTATTGTTAAATCTATGTGCAAATATGGGGCAGAAATGTGGAGGATTGAAATCACTTAGTATCTATCATACTGGAAGACTCCTCTTAACTGCTTGTTATTCACAATTTTAACTTAAAATATTAAATTATACTGCATGTAAACCTTGGGATGAAGTCTCTCCTGGAATTAGTTGAAAAGTTAAGCATTTCAATGAATAGAGGGAGGAATTAGGTCTTGCTAGAGACTCAAATAAAGGCTTATTATGGGAATGACTGAGTGAGTGAATGAATGAATAAATGAACAAAACTTTCTTGGTTCTTTTCCAACAGATTTCTTTTCCTATCTTCATTTTTTAAAAAAATTATCTGCTAGTATAGCTTCTTCTCACAGATAACAGCATTCACACATATCTTGGAGACCTTTCTTCCTCCATGGTGAGATGATGTGGTTTGGGCAGACGTGACTCTACCCCCACATCCCAGGTTCATCATGAGACCCACATACATCCAATAAATACCAGCAACTTGTTGCAGATACAGGAGGTATGGAAGAAGATGTAGGAGGAAAGTGTATAAGTCTTGTCTGTGGGCTGCCATTACTAAGACGTACTCCAGAAACTGTTCTAAAGTTGTCAAGAGCACTCTTGCCATCTTGGGTTGTGGTGGCAAAATCTGTTTTGAAAAGAGTGTACCACAAAAAGGCTGTGATTCCTGAATGTTCTCTGGATGTCATTTGAGTTCCTAGATGTAATAGTTCTTGAAACCACTCACGAGTATTGAGTTAATACAATTTTTAATTTTCCTTTCACCAGTTGAGTTGCATTTGCTGTCAATTTGCCATAAGGATTTGAACAAATGTGTCTTCCCAGAAAAACTCCAGCATGTTTATTAGAGAAGAACATAAACAAGAATCACAGCAGTATTTACTTGGTAGTTTTCTTTATTTCTACTGTCACTGCATTTTTTTATTTTGTTATCTTACGTGGTGTTCTCATGTAAAGAAAATGCTGCAGAAATCCCTCCTTGCATTATTGTCCACGTGTGGAGCACAGGAGAGCATGTCTGCTATACTTTAAGTTATTACATTGTCATTGTTAGGACCATGGGTTAAACTGTGTGCTAGTGAAGTCTTTCTCTCATGACCGTGCTTTGACTGAATCCTGTCTCCAGGGAGAGGAAATGTTTCTGTCACTCTCCCTCTTCCTGAGGAAACATGTCTCCAGCCTTGCAAAGTCATCATGCCTGAAAAAATCGCCACCAGGCTGTGATAACACAACAGATTCCTCCCATGTTGCTAATTATGTGGTCCCCTCCCCCTTAAAGCCACTCACCTCTGCAGTGTCCCCACCACTGAGTGATTGGCTTTTCCTAGAACAAACACATACACCATGTGCTAAAAATGCAAAATCAGGGAAACTTCAGGAAAAAAAATAAAAGAAAAAGAGAGGTGCCACTTTATGATCTGTTATTTTAATATGCTAGCTTTTTATTTTTATTTCCTACTTTATTTCTTCATGGTTTGACTCACATATAAAAGGTGATGGAGCATGGAATGCCTATACTTATCCTGAAACTTGGCCTGTCTATTCACCAAGTATATAATCTTAAGCAAATAACTAAAACTTCTTTATTCTCTATTATACTAAACTAGAGGCCAGTGCACAAAAATTATGCACTGGTAGGGTCCTTTGGCCTGTTTGGTGATCAGGGCTGATCAGCTTCCCCACCTCCCTGCCTCCCTGCTTCCTCCTTCCCTTGTTCCCTCAGCACCCACTGCCACCTGTGGTCGCCCACCATGTTTCAGGCCACCCCCTGGTGGTCAGCACACATCATAGCAAGCAATTGAACTCCTGTTCTCTTGATCAAACTCCTGAGGGGACACTTTGCATATTAGCCTTTTATATAGACTAGAGGTCTGCTGCACAAAATTCATACATAGAGGGGTGTGTCCCTCAACCCCACCTGCACCCTCTCCAATCTGGGACCACTAAGGGGATGTCCGACTGCCAGTTTAGTTCCAATCTTGCAGGACATCCCTCTCATAATTTGGAACTGCTGGCTCCTAACCACTCACCTGCCTGCCTGCCTGATCAGCTAACCACTCCCCTGCCAGACTGATCACTGCCTAACTGCTCCCCTGCTGGCTTAATATTCCCCAACTGTCCTCCCCTGTCAGCCCTGATCATCCCTAACTGTTTGCTCCCCTGCCTGCCTTTTCACCCATAACCATCTCTGCCTTGGCCCCCACCACTGTGGCTTTGTCTGGAAAGAAGTCAGATGTCCAGTCAACCCAGTCTAATTAGCATATTACCCTTTTATTAGTATAGATGTTTAAGTATACATATAACATTATGAAGTCAGAATTAAATGAGGTAATATATATAAAATATTTAGAACAGTTCCTTGTACATAGTAAGCACTCAATGAAGATCAGTTTCTGTTTAGTGATTGGAAAGTTTATCTTCTCCCTCTTCTTCCCCCCAAATGTCCCTTCTCTTTGTCCTGAGCTAGAACAGTCACCTTCTTTCCTTATTAGAGTAGGCAGCTCCTTCCAATATATGATTTGAAGTGTCTCAGAAAGGTTTTCCTTGTACTAAAATAGTTATTTTTTTGCCTCTGCTAAAATTTCCCTTAAAATCTTATTCTGTATTTAATGATATATTAAAATATAACAGCCTAGGTCCTTATATACTTTTCTAAATATGTTTTTATATTGATTTCTAAGAGAGGAAGAGAGGAAGAGAGGGCAAGAAAAATAGAAATATCAATGATGAGAGAGAATCATTGATTGGCTGCCTTTTCACATCTCCTGCTGGGGATCCAACCTACAACTGGGCATATGCCCTGACAGGGAATTGGACTGTGACCTCCTGGTTCATGGGTCCATGCTCAATCACTGAGTCACACCAGTTGGCTTTTACATACTTTTAATTCATTTAATTCATGATTCCTCACAAAGATCATATTCTAGGGGCATGAGGAACAGACAGTGAAAGAAGATAAGACAAAACTCAGTACTCGTTTTTTTTCTCTGATTTCAGAGATTCAGGATGGATACGAATAAGGTGCTGAAAGAAGATGAGATCCCACATGGCCAACCAGGCAGGCAGAGTCAACTAGTGAACAGTGGGTGGTGGAGGTCAAGGTGAGAGCTCCACCATCTCTCCCTGGGATGTTGCAGTGGGGCACTCAAGGCTGCTGTCCAAGCTGGATGGCATAAAGCAACCCTAGGAAGCAGTCAGAGGTCATTGAGGGGAACAGAAACTGATCTAATTTGAAATCAGAGGAAATTAAGACGAAAGGGAATTGGACACAGCTAATGGAAGATCTGAGATGCCCAAGAGAGGCTAATGAAAAAAATGCAGTTTAGCAAAAGAAGAAAGCCATTATCACCTCCAGAGCTAGAAGTCGAAGGGAGTATGTAGTGTTCTTGAGCCTGAGGTCACCTAACAAAAGCTAGAACTACTGTGGGCTTTTTCCAGCAGAAACCAAAGCACAGTTGTTGCCCGAGACATTGCCTATGGAAGAGTAAAGTGGGGGAATTACCCTGGCCTCTCCATTCTTTCTGCCCTCTAACCTCCTGGAGGGTCTTCCATTGGGTGCATGTGGCTACAAGCAAATGGGTACAGAAGCCTGGAGCATGGAGGCTGCAGGGCTCTTCTCTATGGTAGACAGAGTGGATCAGGGGGGTGGTGTTAAGAATGATCCAATGAAATGGGCACAGTACTGAGAAGAAGAAGGAAATCACTTTCCAGTGGTCAAATAAGGTGGCACTGAGGGATTTGTACCGTCAATGTCTTCATGTTTGCCATGCGTATCAGGGACTTGGGCTTGGTTTTTAGGTCTAGGTCTACATGTAAAATATTATTCACTTTTGTTTCTCTAAAAGGATAATTTGTGGAGGTTTTGCATTAGAGACAGCTGTGCTGCTCGTTCAACATGCTAACTCCTGGGCTCACTCCAGATATAAACACATTTCCCTTATTGTGGGATCCACTGGTTTGTCTACTCCCCTCTATGCTGTAACTGAGGTTTGCGTCCATCAAATGTTTTGAATTTAAAATTGGGATAGTCACTCCCTGAATGAGCTTTGTTCCACTTCTTTTCCTTCCTGGGTGAGGGATGATGCTGTCCTTATGCTGTTCTAGTTGAGTGGCCTGTTCACTATCCACCCAGAGATTCTGCCCAGGACTTAGGTCGCTGATGTGAAATGTCTCTTGTCCAAAGATTAATGATTTAACTCAAGAGAAGGGCAACAAATTCTCAAGCATGTTAGCAAGTCTCCAATCCCACGAATAGGGTTACATAATTGCAAAGTTAGAAATAGAAACCAGAGAAATTCCTTGGTGCAAGAGGTTAGCAAGATAGACTCCCCAGCTGGACTGCAGAGCATGCTGTTCACTGGCCCTGGGAAGCCATTTAGAGCATTTGAAGCCAGTTGCTTTGTATATCCTGCAGTGTTGCTATAAATGATTCGGCTTTCATTGCTGTCACTGGTGATGTGTTGGCGCATGTATAACGAGCACAGATCTGAATCCAGATGCTGGGGTTAGCTATTCCTTTGGCGCATGAGCTAAGACTTGTATCCTTTCTGTTTTCTACCTTCCAAATGGGGTTAACATTATCTTCCCTTATAGAATAATTGGGAGAATTTCCTATTTTTATTGAATAAGAACTTATTTATTGAGTGTCTTCCATGTATTAGGTATCATCAGAATTATAAAGAAAGCATTGTAGATTCTAAAAAGAGAATCTGTGTATTGAAAGCAATTCACACTTTAAGTTAAAAGCTATTATTTAAAATGTTATACTAAAATGTAGCTTTGTGATTATGGGACATGAAGGACAGAGTCTTAAACTTCAGGCCCTTCAGAAGGGAGTCAACAATGCGTGGGATGCTATAAGCAGGTCCAAGTCCTCACTAAGGGACGGGAGAAGAAAACATAAGAAAAGGATGATAAAAATGGCAGGAAGATTAATTAAAAAAAACTGGAGTGAAAGGCAAAGAGGAACAATGCATAGTTCCTATTGTCTGCTGCAGCTACCTCTCAAGGGATCCCCCTGCCCAATAGTTCCATTTTCCGTTTATCAAGTATGTATAACCAGGGATAATACAAATGTGAGCAAAAATCTGTACAAATTGTAGTTCATTGTACAAATTAGCCATAATTTATTTATTGATTCATATGTCATGGAAATTTTTGTTATTCTTAGATGTGGTTTTTATGACTAGTGTTTCTATGAATATTCCTGCACAAGTCTGTGGTAAATACATACGTGCATTTTGGAGTTACAATTGTTTCTTTCAGGTGTGCATGTATTCATCTTTAGCAAATACTGTCAAACAGTTTTTCAAAGTGGTTGTATCATTTACATGTCAAACAGCAATGTATGATAGTCCCAGTTTCTCCACATCCTTGCCAAACCCTAATTTTGATTGTGGTTTTATTTTAGAAATTTTGATGTGTGTGTGTGTGTGTGTGTGTGTGTACACCACACCTACCACCACCACAACATTAAAATTAGTATGGAATCCCCCCTCCTCCCCCCTCCAGGCCAGTACTGGTATTTCATTGTACACTAAATAAACTCTAATTATGGGAGTCATCGACACATGATGGCTAGCTTAACCTATGGAGAAAGGACTTGAATCAGTTTAGATTAACACCAAGAACAACTGCATCTGGGTGAAGATTTAATATTTTAGTACAGGAAATATTCTACGTTTGTTATTGCTACATATCATAAAATTCTTTCTCAGGGCAGTCTCAACCCAGAAATTCCTCACCCACCAAGACCATAGGGATACATTTATCCACAGTCAGAATGGAAAATGTGTGCATGCATTTTAGAGAGAGAAAGACCCTGAGACTCAGAGGCCACAGAAGAGACACATGCTCAAGAACAATACTTGGGAGTTGGTTCTAGACATTGGTATTTTACAACCTCCCTCAGATGAGTCGGATGTGTAACCAAGATTGAGAACCCCTGTTACAGGACGTTAAAAGTAATAATTTCAATGAAGATTTTGGAGTTCAGAGTATGTAGAAAATTTATTCCTATTTGACTGTGGTAAAAGCATTATCTCCTTTCAGGGATTTGAAGGGGATCAAAAGTTTTGCTTTTGGGGATACTGATTTTAAGTTGGTTATTAAGAAACAAAAGCCCTAGCTGGTTTGGCTCAGTGGATAGAATGTTGGACTACAGACTGGAAAGTCTGTGGTTTGATTCCGGTCAAGGGCACATGCTCATGCTCGGGTTGTGGGCTTGATCCCCAGTAGGGGGCATGCAGGAGGCAGCTGATCTATGATTCTTTCTCATCATTAATGTTTCTCTCTCTCATCTTTCCTCTCTGAAATCAATAAAAATATATTAAAAAAAGAAACAAAAGACTCTGAAAGAATTTTTTACTCTCCCCTCTTCCTCCTTTCCTGCCCAAGAAATTCAGATAGAAAAAGGCTGCTGCAGGAAGAATCTTAGGATGTTCACTTTAGTCAAATTTGAATTGGGTATGATGGATGAGAGGATATCAAACAGGGACCCATTTACTATGCTAGATTACCCCAGTGTCTCAGCGTTTTTAGGTTGCCTAGTAAAAATTTACCTACTGTGTAAGTCCCACTCTCAACTATCTGTGAATTGTCCATTCTCACTTTTGAGACCTCAGACCTGTAACCCCCATTTTCTTTTTTGTCCAAAATGTCATATATTCTTTTTTAAAATATATTTTTATTTATGTGAGAGAAGAAAGGAAAGGGAAAGGGAAAGGGAAAGGGAAAGAGAGAGAGAGAGAGAGAGAGAGAGAGAGAGAGAGAGAGAGAGAGAGAGAGAGAGAGAGAGAAACATCAACAATAAGAGAGTATCACTGATTAGCTGCTTCCTGCTAGCCTCACAATGGGGATCGAGTTCGAAACCCAGGCATGTGCCCTGACCAGGAATCCAGCTGTGGCCTCTTGGTTCATAGGTTGACAGTCAACCACTGAGACACACCAGCTGGGCAAAATGTCATATATTCTTAACATTGCCTCACTGTCTTTGGAATTTTCATGCATGTGAATTGCCTGTGTGCATGTATTAATTTTGTTTTTTCCTGTTAATGTCTGTTAATTTGACTATTAGCCCATCTAGAAGAATTAACAAAATAGGAGGAAAAGCTTTATTTTTTAACCTCCACAGATTTTTCCAAGGAAGTTTCTCTCGAAATATAGATGGAATCACATCAGCTTTGAAATATCCTCTCATCTAGCACCGTGGCTCGACAGACAAGAAAAACAAAAGCCCATAGAGCCTTATTCACCTTCCCAAGATCATGTAACTAATTAAAACACAGTAAGTCTGGGTCATTAAGTATCTGTCTTTTCCCTTCTTCAATATCAACCTATTTTCAAAACACAGATGTAAAAGTTTTGGGAGTAACAAGGTGGGTCCTTTAATCTTCCCAATATTCATAAAACTACCTAAAGCTTCTCTTGTTGACCAAATATAGAAGGCAGTTCTTTAGAAGTTTATGAAAAATTCTAGAAAATAAAATTACACGGAACTCTCTGGCTGTCTAGTGCCGTGGTCCCCTAAACTGTCTTTCAGGTAATTCTACAGATTAAACACTGAGTTTTAACGGGGTCACTGGAGCTCTTAGTATGCTATTTATTGTTGAAAATGGTTGCCTTTATTCTAATTTAGACACATGGCTTTTTCAGAAACCACAACAAAGGCTATTGACTCCCATCTTCCTGTCTCTTAAAGGACCCTGGAGCACCAATGGTGTGGCCCATCACTTTCTCTTAGCCTCTGTGAGCATATCAAATCTTTACAATGGCAATGATATCCTGATCTTTTGGCCTTACCATACCTAAACAACCATCAAACCTGCATTGGAACAAGCAGGATATAAACATTTGCATTTCTAATGTGTTTTTAGGTGATGTCCATGCTATTCATCTTTGGGACACCCTTTGGGAACCACTTTCCTAAAATATTTGAAAGCTTCCATGTTCATGTCTGTGGGGGATGGAGAGTGAGGGTCCTGTGATGACATACAGAGAATGGAGATTTTTGTAATAGCTGTTTCACCCACTTAATCATCACACTCTGTGTTCATTAACACATTTTGCCATCTGTTTGGGTCCTTAGATGAGAGTTGGTTACTGTTCCTCTATACTAAGACTGTGGACTCAGCTGAGTTACTCTTAGGAGAATTATAACACAGAAAGGGTTAAAGAGCATTCATTTTAGGTCCAGCTGTGATTCTGATACTGAGGCACATCACTTCGGAAATTCACTTCATATCCCTGAACCTCAATTTCTTCTTCTATAACCTCGAGATAATAATAACAACAACACAGCAATAATAATAATAACAATAATAACTCCTCATAAAGTTAATGTTAGGATTAAATGAGTTAAATGCAAGAAAGTGTGTAGTCCAGCCAATGGCGTATAGTTAGATTTCAAAATGTAAGTTATTTGTTGTTGAAGTTATTTTGGGATAAAACACAGGATTGTAATCAATTTTGTTGTCTTTCCCTTTGTAGAATATACTTTTATGGTTGGAGTTTTGAATTAAGAACAATGGTGTATGATCAAAGGAATCTAAAAATAAAATAAGATTCCACTCCATTTGTTGTTCCACAAAGCAGAAAACCAGAATCCCCGGATGAAACTGCCTGACATTGTTCTCTAAGTGATAAAACTACAACTGATATGATCTTATCCCAGGATTTTATGGCAGAAGAAAGCCATTGCTTTTCAGGATATACTTCAGTCCTGTTGGCAAGGCAATGGTGCAGTGATGTATGGTGTGATTTCTCCATGTGTGGTTAAGTGGTCAGAGTAGTGGCTTTTGCAAAAAATAGTCCCTTCTAATCCAATGTGTCTGCTGTGTCCACTACTGTTGAGTCATGCTACTTACCATCACAGACAAGTGTTCACTCATAAGCACTTTAAGGTGCCCTGGCAGCAAGGGGAAAATCATGATTTCTTCTTCTGTGTTCATCACCAGCATCAGGGAAGGATATACTCTGATTATAATGTCCTGTGTATTTGTGAGAACCAAATCATCCTATATAATAAAAGCCTAATATGCTAAGTGTCTGACCATTCGACCATTCAACCAGTTGTTATGATGCACACTGACCATCAGGGAGCAGATACTCAGACTGGTAGGTTAGCTTGCTGCTGAGGTCTGGCCGATTAGAACTGGGTGAGACAGGCCGGACACGTTCTGGAGCCCTCCCATGGTCCCTCCCTGGACCCAATCGTGCATCGGTGAGGTCCCTTGACCTGGCCTGCACCCTCTATCAATCAGGACCCCTTGGGGGATATCAGAGAGCTGGTTTTGGCCTGATTACCGCAGGCCAGGCCGAGGGACCCCACTGTGCATGAATCTGTGCACCGGACCTCTAGTAGAAAAATAAATATTTAAATTCCCAGACGTCCAGTTATGTCAAGATTAAATTTAGTCATTTTGCATTTATGGGGCATCATCTGCAATAAAACAGAAGACACAACTATTATTCTCTCTAAACTAAAAGCATTGACAATTTTGGCTCAGGAGAGAAGATTATGGATTTTAGTGTGAAAGAAAGGAAGCTGAAGAAGGAGATTTTAATAGAGTTGATTGAGTGTATGGAGCAAGCTGCTATTGGGAAACTGTAGATTATGTGGAGATTCCTGTACTGAATGGGTTAGAGACAGGATTATAACCGATGTTCCCCAAAGTTTAAAGCAGTGTTTTAAAAACTGGCTACTGCCCTAACCAGTTTGGCTCAGTGGATAGAGTGTCAGTCTGCAGACTGAAAAGTCCCAGCTTCGATTCCAGTCAAGAGCATGTACCTTGGTTGCGGGCACATCCCCAGTATGAGGTGTGCAGGAGGAAGCTGATCGATGTTTCTCTCTCATCGGTGTTTCTAACTCTCTATCCTTCTCCCTTCCTTCTGTGGAAAATCAATATCAAAACAAACAAACAAACAAACAAACAAACAAACAAAAAAACTGGCTACTAACACACCTGTAAGTCCCAACAAGTATTTTAAAAAACTAAAATAGAATAAAAATATCAGAATGCATAACTCTTTTACTTTTGGTAAGGGTATTTATATAGAGGGGTATGTGTGTGTGTGTGTAGTTTGTAACACATAGCTCACTCTTTCAGTGGGTCATGATAAAAAAAAAAGTTGAAGAATATTGCCTTAGGTATTTCTTGAAATAATTTTATTTGACATGCTGACACAGACCTAAGTAACTTTGGATTCTGTGACAAGATTCCCTTTCAATCTCTTTTATTTCTTCTGATTAGGTAGTCAATCTCCATTTGTTACTAACACATCTCCATCTGCTCTCCAACTTACGAATTTTCCTTTAAAAGGAAGAGAAGCAGGCCTCAGGCTCTAAGTCTAGGGCTATTGGAGCTTCTCACATGCTTCAGTTTCCATGTTTCTGTTTCCACATTATTCTACAAGACTATTGTTCTTTTCTCCCCCACAGACTTCACTTAAGCAAATAATTATTGTGAAGAACAAGTTAAATGGTTCATCTCTTGCAAACAATGTGAAAGAGGTCTGGAACTGGCTGGGGAGTTTGTCAACCAGTGTGCTTGAGTGTTTCTGGCTCTGTACCCTCCCTAGCTTCCACGGCTGTGTGGTGGACTTTTCTGTGGCCAATGCAGTGGGAGATCTCTTCATGAAGCTTATCAGACTGATTACCATGGGCATTCCCAGGCTTCCCAGATGTTTCAGGTGACAGCTGCATTTCCTCCACAAAAATGAAGAAAACACATTTGCTGTGTCCCAGGAAGCCTGTGCTGACCTCCCACTGATAATGTCCTATCACTGTGTCAACATTTTCACCGGAGACTATGTCTGGGGTCTTGAAGCTATTCGTTTTGTCTTTGACTGGCCACCTCATCTTGATTATATTTCTTTTTTATTTTTTCTCTTATACCTAAGCATTGCCTCAGTGGGAAATAAACCACCAAGTGGATGGGAAAATTAAGTGGGGTGATGATACAGACCCCACTGGGGACAGATAACCAAGCTCACATACTCAGGTTCAGTAGCCACTCTGAGAGCTGGCTGTACCTCCCAGCCAGGTCTTGATGGAAAATTATTTGGAGCCTTTGTGTGCAGGGAAACCTGAGAAAAACAAGTGTGGTCTGACACCTGAAGTCCAACTGGCCCTGCTCGCCTTTCTATGATGGAAGAGTCTAAAAATAAAACAGAGGCAACAAGTGTTAATGCAGGCATCAGTTCTCTTTCCTGGTACAGATAACACCCCTTTTATGCAAGAGTAAGTAGGCCAGAGGGTAAATTGAGCATTTCCTTTGTCCTGCACTAGACTCTTATGGATCAACACCAGGGCTACATTTCTCTTCCCTTCAATTCACTTGGCAAGTCATTATTGGGATTCCCTTCCTCCCCCCGTCACCCCCAGAGATGAGAGCCAGGAGAGCTGCTAAAATGCCATCCATATCCTCAGTGAACTGACCCTTCTTCATCCTGGGACCTACAAACAGTGGTGACGCTGCTCCTTCCCCCATCAACTGGGGTTGTTCCTTGTGTGTCAAACTTGACTTCCACTCCAAACCATTGTGAGTTTTCCTTCCTCTTCCCTCCTGGATCCCTCCCTGGGTGATGTCATGTGAGAGGTGACACTTTGATTCTCATGGAATACAGCTTTGTGAAAGGAGATAGCAGATTTTGAGGGAAAGGTCCACATTTCTCCCTCGTGGCTTTGGCTGCACTTGCCTGCTAATTTGAGTACAGAGGAAATGCAGGCAGAATGAATTGCCCAGGCGATTTATGCCTCTGACGAGTTGTTCCGGGGGCTTGAGAGAAAGAGGAGGGGACCAAAGGGCTTTGCTGTTCAATTTAAAAATAGATAGCCTTGGGCTCCTCCTCTTCCTGCTCCTGTCTCCTCTTCTCACAGGGAGAGTTTTTTAAAAGATTCCCCTCCACCACTCTGGATCCCCTCCCCAATTCCTGCCTTCTTCTACCCTCTGTGACGCCAGTTTATTTGAATGGCAAGATTTTTCTGAGCTGCGGTAAGTGAGATACAGGAAATCACTATTGAAAGACTTCTTTATGCTTGATGTCATCATCACCTCAGTATGAGGGACAACTAAAGGGTCCAGTGATGAAAGTAGAGGAATGGGCCAGCCAGAATGTCCAAGGACCCAGAGGTGGTAGAGACAGAACTGATCATACCCAGAGGTCAATGGCCCTAGTTCACCACCTCATTCACTTCCTTGGGTCACATCGGTGGGACCTTAGATTACACTCTGAAACTTCAGATATTTAAAGATGCGTTGTCTGTCATTGACAGTTGGGATGAGGGGCAAACCCAATATTACACTGCCTTCTAATTCACCCTGCCCCCAAATTCTTGATTCTTTGTGAACCTTGCAAGCACGGGATTACATGGCAAGCAAATGAGCTTCCTTGGACTGAATATTAAGCAATACCTTTCCTAATTTTGATTTGATTGTGTTCTGCTATAGCTGAGCTCAAACCAATGGTAATTCTGTTTGTACCAAGGATGATCTACATTTAGTTTTTGGTTTCCAAAATGGTTAGATGGTCATAGTGTTTAGATATCTTGATACTCTAAAGAACAGACTGGAGTAATTATAGTTTTCTATTATCTAAACTTTTTGCCACACATATTAAATTAGTGATTCTCAAAGTGTGATTCCAAGACCAGTAATATCAGTATCAGCATCATTCAGGAACTTGCTAAAAATGCAATTTCTGAAGTTCCAACCCAGAACTTTGAAATCAGAAATCCTGGAGGTGGGATGTGTTTTAACGAGTCCTCCAGGTGATTTGGACAAAACCTCAATATTGAGAACCTCTGATTTAGATCTGATGGTAAAACTGTTGAGAATCAATACATACCTTCTATCAGGTGGCACAAGAAACTTTTCTGAAGCTCACAACGTTTTTTGAATGCCTCCAAACAGACATTAGATGGATTTATTCATAATCATGACTGACTTCATGGAATTGTATTCTCAAATAAATGCATGAATGTTTTTCTATTCTATATATATAAAAGCCTAAGCGACCTTTACGAATGGAACAACCAGTCGACCAGTCCCTATGACATGCACTGACACCCAGGGGGCAGATGCTCAACATAGGAGCTGCCCCCTGGTGGTCAGTGTGCTCCCACAGGGGGAGTAACACTCAGCCAGAAGCCAGGCTCACAGCTGGCGAGTGCAGCTGTGGAGGCAGGAGACTCTCCCAATGCAGCAACACTATGGAGCAGCAGCAGCAGGTGCAGCAGGCTGGGATGAGCACAAGCAGCCCCAGTTTGGCCTCCTCCCTGGCTGCCTGCTGCTTGGAACACTGCTACATCCATAAGGAGTCCTTGATTGCAAGAGGGCACATGCCAAGCTGAGGGGAACCTCCCTCCAAAACCCTTGCACAATTCCATGCACCGGGCCTTTAGTGTTTATTATAAAATTGGAGATATATTTTCTGACTGGAGAAAAGAACTGTTCACAGGAGATCAGAAAGTGGCAGTATAGATTCAGAAAAATTCTTTCAAAATTATTTTAAGAAAAAATGTGATCATTTTTTTCTGGCTACAACATTGCAAATGATAGGTGTCAAATATAAATGTCATCATTTTGTTTTTTATTTTTGGTAATAAATAACAGCTAAGTTAATAGAGCCCACTTGAATGAGTAAAAATTTTCTTCTCATTTTAAAGGTTTCTTAGAGGAATAATATCCATCCGCTTGCTTAGCCACCATTCCCAATATTTAATAGCTGGTTTTTAAAAAGGAATAGGATGATTTGCATGAAAAAAATGAAGGGCAAGATTTGAAATGTAGAAGTTAATCAAAATGAAACATGTTTATTGAAACATGAGACCTTAGGTTGCCTAAGTATTTTTATGATACAAAACTTAGAGTAACATAATCAACTAGGATTTTCAAAAATATAATTTGCATAATAATATTTACAAGTAACTCTCAGTGAAATCTAGAGCAGTCCTACATGCTTGATGATATGTGGTTCACTGACCTCAAATTTCAAATAAGTGGCCAGAAGTGGAAGAAATCTGAAGACACCAAGTTGTAGAATGCAAAACCCCAGAATAAAGTGGACTTTAGCTTGTACATCAGATGCTGCCTCAAGGTAGGGCAACTTTCTGAAATTGGCCTTGTATTTGTAACACTTGCTAAACTTTCCAGAGAAGAATATAAGCAAATGAATGGTTTGGGTGGTCTTGTAAATTCAGCTCTGCACTCTCAACCCTCCCACTTCAAACAGTTTAATTTCACTGGAAGTACATGGTTTCAATAATTGTGAAGGGAATAAAAATTATTTTAGAACTTGCTTGATGTATAACTAAGGGTCGTTTATATTCATTCCTTTCTGTATTAGGAAAACAAATGCATAAAATATCCGAGTAGGCCATTTTCCCCCTTAATATAATTATGCTGTGGCTAAGACCAGTTTTTTTTAGTCTGTTTGTTTTTCATATTACTTCATTTGCCAATTAGATTTTCTTAAGAGCAAAGGTTGCTACACTTGGGTTTCCTGGGTTGAGAATTCAATAGGGGCTTAATAAATTTGCTGTCTCCTGATTAGCCAATTCATATCCAGAAGTTGACTTTTTTTTATCTCCAATGTTACTGAAGCAGATTTGCTCAAGTAACCTGGAATTTGTACTTTAAGACCTGAAGGAAACCTTTGCTCTCATATCACACAACCCTGTGATTCTGTAGATAAGGAACCAAAAGCATAAGAGATGTTAAATCTCTATGCTTAATACTGGGCCTTAAAAAATAAAAATTCCTATAGCTCCTGGGACCACCAAATCTCCATCTTGGTCTATTTGTACCATGGCCACTGCTGGGCACAGTAATGAACAGTAAATAAAGCCTGTGCCATTTCCAGTTTCTGGTCCATTTACTTAAGCTTCTGCCTGTTCCTAGCAATGCATGTGTCACTAGAGGGTGTTTGTAAGACCTGGGCACCTGAGAGCATGACTTTCTCATTTTTTCACTTATAGATTACTTATTTGCAGTGGCCGGGCCTTGAGAAAATCCTAAACTAAAAAGAAATAACTTTCCCTTTGGTCTGGCATAATTTATTTTTCCCTTTTTTAATAATAAGCTCTTACTGTGTTTATTTTCAAACAGACTTTTACAAGGAAAGAGTGTATGTTATTGATCTTCCTTAACACAGCCCAGATTCAACAATGACTGAGGGTTCACAATATTTGTTTAATCTTTTTCCTCCCCTCTCTCATTTTCCTCCCTGAATTATTTTAAAGCAAATTCCAGATGTCACTTCATTTTACCCCTATAATCTTCAGTGTACATCTCTAAAGAATTGTGGATATTTTGCTACTAAAACTAATGCTATTATCATACTTAAAATTTATAATGAAAAGGTCCTCAAAGCTCCAGTCAGAATTATAATTTCCTTCATTGCCTCAAAAGTACTTCTAGAGTTGTCTTTATTTATGGTTCCTATGTGTAGCCATGGATTCAAGATTCTTGTAGACATGGCAACCTTAAAAAGAAAGAAGACGAAGAAGTAAACTTACTTAGCAAGAAGGGTTTTCCCAAATTCTCACAGCTCTAATCTGGATACCATTCAGTGTGACAGACTTCTCACTGGGTTCCCACAGCTGGTTAGTGTTTTGAATTCCAGCCCCATGAACTCATATCAGGCTACATGGGCTAATGCTCAGCGCCCAGCCTAGCGCTGATATCTCCGATGACAGAGTAATGGAGCAAGCGCGGGCATTGTCTGCGTCTTTCTAAATGCACTGTCATCTGTGTTATCCTTCCATTGCTGTGGGCAGCGAGTTACTCTAATGCCTCTCGGAAGCATTTAAGCTGCCGTGGAGGCAAAAATAATGCCATTTAAGCATCTTTTGTCAAAAGACCAATAAAATAACCTGCTACCTTGTGCACAAGCTTCTGGATCTCCAGGGGCCCATAGGCTTGTTTCGATGCCCTCTCTTCACATTCATGCCTCTGCATCTACACTGAGGTTTGAAAAAGAGATGGAAATAAAATGGAGAGAGATTACTTCCATATCTTGGACATTGTACATAATGCTGCCATGAACATGGGGGTGCATATATCTTTTCAGGAGGTGGGGTTGAGGGATAAGTGAAAAAGATGAAGAGGATTTAGAAGTACAAATTGACAGTTATAAAAATGTTCATGGGGATGTAAAGTACAGCATAGGAAATATAGTAAAAAAGACTGTAATATCTATGAATGGTATCAGATGGGTGCTAGACTTATGAGGGTGATGACTTTTGTAAGGTATACAAATGTCTAATTACTATATTGTACACCTGAAACCAATATAATACTGTATGTCAACTATAATTGAAAAAATAATTTAAAAGTATGGAGACAGAGAGAAAAAAAATGTAGAGATATACCAGGATTAGTTATAGAGTAAGTTAGCTTAGGCAGTGAGTTTTGATTTCGACTTTCCTATCAGCTCATTATAGATAAAATTTCCTAGAGAAAAAGCAGGCTTCTGCTCATGGTAAAGAAAAATGATTTCCACAAGAGGCTACATCTAAATCAGAGCTTCTCTATTGGAAAACATGACAGGCCCTTATTAGATGCCCAAGGGGTGCCACTTCAAGGGCCCCGTTTATTCTCCCCAACACCTAAAAGACTACACAGTACTTAATGAACAACATCTAAAATTTGAATTGTTTTCAATTTTTCATAATGTAAATGTTCTGCCTCCTCTCCATGTGCTTTGATTTGTAACTTGGTGTGCATAGAATAGATCCCCCCCGCCCCACTGTTAATGCCACATAATTGAAGGGTGAGAATAAGTTTTGAGAAAGGGTGAGAGGGGAAGAGAACACTAGACTTTGTAGAAGTGTAGGGGGCATATATTGGAACAGTGGGCACAAGGAATCTGGCGCCTGTTCTAATGGAACCTCGTATTTTCACTAGGGAGAATGGCCCATAAACTTAGAAACAAGCTCATAGACACAGTCATCTCCTGTCTTGGAAAGTTGCTACAAGGACAATATTAGACAGTGTGTATTGGCAGGTCCTTAAAGGGATGCCTGTGGTGGGGGACTACTTTATTAAAAGGGTGACATTTGCACAGGAAGCTGAGTGAGCTAAGGCACCAGGCATGAGAAGGTTCTTGGCCAAGTCCTCTGGGAGGGAATAAACTAGCCCTGCCGAGCTGCGTCCCGGTGGCATTTGTGGCTGGAGTTTGCACGTTGGACTAGATCATTGGGGCCATGCAGGTCACGCCAGAGAGCATGGGTTTTGGGCCTCCATGGCAGCTGCACAGAAAATATGTGAGAATCCTTTTATGGAAACTGTGATGGCAGCCACAGTTCTCAGACTCTAGCCGGCATTAGAACACCTGAAGAATCTGTTACAACTCACAGTTCTTGCCCCTCTCCGAGGGTTTCTGACAACCAGTGTGTGGTGGTGCCTGAGATTCTGCATTTCTAACACGTTCCGTCCCCAGGGCATGTAGGATTCAAGCTCACATTTTGAGAATAGCTTTAAAGAGCAGCTTCAGATAATCATGGTTTCGATGCATCCTTTGCAGTTACCCGAGAGAAGAGATTTCCAAGTGGAGGTGCTTGGATGGCAGGTATTTTGACATCATTCTCCCTTATCCACCTTTCCCAGAATGCCTTGCTTTTTTCTTCTTTAGAATAAGCCTGAACCACTGTTTCATATCCATTCACCAAAGTGGAAAGAGAATTTCCAAATGCATCAAATCGCCGCGTTTGAGTCACTCCCTCCAGGTTCCCAGATACACTGTCCTTGTGGGGGCAGCGTACTGTGGCCGCTGTGGCACAGGCTCTGCTCTCAACAGTGCCAGGTTCCCTGAGTCCCCATCCTCCTTTCATTCTGGGACTCCCTGAGAATGCACTTCATCTTCCCTGGCATTTAAACAGGAGTAAAAATTTCAACAGAGGCCAGCGGCATCCCTCCCTGATCTCTAACCAGGAAGCACTCAAACTGTTAGGAAACACGGACGAGCAAGTGTTTACTGACCATGTAATTAATATGATGCCTTGCTCTGTCTATCAGCCCTTAGCACCGTGTTTCCTGTTCAAGGCAGTGGAAAGCAAAAATATTAGTTGCTGTTTGACCAAAGGAACAAGTGTCTTCCAAATGAACACATGATCTATTAGCAGTCCTGCCGAGTCTTCCCATGGGAACAGGCATTTTACTTTGTTTTACAGCTAATTTCATTCTTACAGCAGGTTCCCAGACACATCAAATGCCTTGCCTGTGAGGCTGAAGTCAAGATTTATAGCTCAGGCCCATGTAATTCAATGTCAAACAACTCTGATAACATAAGGGCTGGAAGTCAACCATTTTCTCATGAGTTCTCATAAAAAAGTCATGTTAGCCAAATTGAGTTTGAATAGCGGGTGTGTCTCTGTGATTTGATGGATGCTCCCTACCCAGGAGCCCCTGGGAAGAAGCTGGCTACTTTCATTTTGCTACTGTAGTAACAGAATCTGAAAAGAGGCAAAGTGATTCCTGGGTGATATTGCTGGGTTTTGAATTTCATTGCTTTTTTTCTCTATTGACTTCAAAGGAAGAAAAAGAAATGCAACACTCTTTACAGTGATGGTGCCTTGTACCTACCTTTTCTAGCTTTGATTTCTCTTTCCTTGATTTGCTCAACGTCTCCCTGTAACCCATACATCATGACGGTCTATTTCCCTAAAGTAAAACCATCACATGTGCCAAGAGTAAGTTGGAAAGAAGGGTGTTTGCGTTGGTTCTTGCTTGTAGGTTCATTAGTTCACAGACTCCTGGAGAAGAAAGGACCTCAGGGATCCCTTAAAACAGTCTCTGCTTTATAACGGAAAAGGAAGGGAAGTTAAGTGGCCTTCCTAAGAGTGACACAGCCAACAAGGATCAAGATCAAGGGTCTAGGGACTCCTCAGGCCCACACCCTTATAATACCGTGAAGTTTTAAACTGGCTGTGGAACATTAAAGCAGAGGCAAGGTATTGCTTACTGTAGCCCAAAGCTTTCTAGGTTTTGATGTGATTGACTACTTGTCACAAGGAAACTGATTATACACATCCCTCAACAGGGCTGGTGTTTTACCAAGATCACCTCAAAACTCTTGGCTAGAGGTCTGCCTTGTGTTGGAGCTGAACACCTGTGGAGAAAACCTACTTTGGGCTTTCTGAAGAGGAGTGGAAAAGAGGGGTGTTGGGGATCACTTCAGGACCCGAAAATCCTTCACCTGCACCATAGTGTAGTGAGTTTGTTCTTTTCTCAAAATAACCAGATTAGGAAAAATGTAAAGTGAAATTAACAAAACAATTTTGAAAACATGGCTTTAGTTCCTACAGATTTGAATTTTTTTTTTAATTAAAAATTATTACCTTTTAGCCTCTGGCACAAAGCAACTCAAAATGCAGCAAACATGTCCATCCTATGGAGACATGTGGAGCCTAAAGGCAGAGGACAGGCAGAGTTGAGGCTCTGGGGAAGCCTCGTGGCCAATAATCTCATTGTGTCAGACAGAATGGATGACAGTAACACTGAGGATGACTGAGGCAGAGTTTGGGAGTCAGGAAAGGGAGACCAGTTGCTCTCTGTCACATGGACCTAGCCTGAGGTATTAGCTGTAAATATTAGCAACAATGAGGAATCAATCTCCAATCAAAGCAGTTGCACATTGTCTATCCCAGAATGAAGCAGTCCTCCTCCCAGTGTGGTCCCAGGACAACAGCATCAGTATCACCTGGGGGCTTGTTAGGAATGCAAATTCTCAGGCTCTTCTCAGACCTGCTGAATGTGTCCCCTGGGGTGGGGCCCAGAAATCTATCCAATCAAGCTCTCCAGATGATTCTCACTTAATTTCACTAAAGCTTAGGAAGTCTTGGTGAGAAGAACTTATATTATGGACATGTGAACTTAACCTTGTGAAGTGGGTGTGTTTATTGGGATTATATAAGAGGATTTGTTGCTTGAATTTAAAGTCAGATTTTTTTTTTTCTTGTGTACTTTGTTATGGAGATAACTGGGATACTAAAATAATTTACTTTTTCCTCTTTGATCAGCTGAGAACTGATTGTATGAATTATCAATTAACTTTAGATAATTGAATTAAACCCGGAATTCAGAGAGGTACTTCTGAGCATGAAGGGTAACTAAAATTTGGGGTTTTGTGTTATTTCAGGACTGAGAGAGTCAGTGGTAAGAAAAAAATTTCAACTTCTTTCCTTTTGGAATTTTCAGTCTCTACCTGTAGATTTAGTCCTGCAGAGGAAAGGGCACCTGTTTTAGAGTCAGATCCTGGTTTCAAAACTTAGCTCTGCCACTTAAAAATTGTATTTTCCTGGACAAACTACCTATGTTCTTTCCACCTCTATTTCTTCACCTGTAAAAGTGTGAGAATAATCACTGCCTCCTAGCATTCTTGTGAGGATTAAAAGGTCAAACAAGATGGTGTAAACAAAATATCTAGAACCCAGTTCAGTGCATGGCAAATTCTCATGTAATGGGCACAATGATGATGGCAATGACGGCTATGATGATAATGATATTGATTCCTGTTACATTAACATGATTGTGATTGGAGAGTAGCCATCTTTTTCTTGGTAACTTCTTTTAATCTACCAAGGTTTTAATGTAAATCTTATTGAAGTGTAACATGTCTTGTGAAAGACATAATCCCATGACTTTCACAAAGCAATTATAAACCAGCATTTAAATTGAGAAGCAGCACATAGCTAGCCCCCAAATTCTCATGGGCCCACCCAGTCACTGTCTCCAAGGATAGCCATTATTCTGATTTTAGCACCAAAGACCAGTTTTTCCTGTTTTTGAAACACCTTCATATAAATGCATCACAGGGTATGTGCTTTTCTGTGTCTAAGCCAGGCACTTGTGCTAAATTATTTTTTATGAGATAGATCCATATTGCAGCATACTGTTTTAGATTGCCCATCCTCAATGCTAATAGTATCTTACTGTTTAAATATTTCATACTTTGTTTACCTCTGTTATTCTTGGTAGATAATATTTTCAGTGTTGGCTATGATGATTAATGATCTATGAATATTTGTGAACATGTCTTTGTTGAACAGATGTACACATGTATGTTTGGGGTCGAATGGCTGGATCATAGGTATGCATGTGTTCAGTTTTAATCATATTGTCAGATGTTTTTCTAGTATGCTTACATAGATTTATACTCTCATTGTCAGAAAATGAGAGTTCTACTTGCTCTAGTTTCCCCCAATACTTGATATATTCGGTCCATTCTGGTAGTATATATGGAATCTCATAAGGGTTTTAGTTTTTATTTCCCTGATGAACAGTGAAATTAAGCAGCTTTTAATCTGTCTACTTAGATATCCTCTTTTGATAAATGCACTTTCCATCATTTTCCAATTTAAAAAACTGTTGTCTTTTTTCTATTGATTTGGTGGCATTCTTTATACGTTCTGGATATCATTGCTTTTGTGAGATATACTTATTTGAAATATCTTCTCCTACTCTACTCATACGAATTGCCTGTTTTGGTTCTGGGTAAAATTTTGCATGAGTCTGATTTATCTGAAATTACAAGCTGTAAAAATACATGACATTTGAATTTAAAAAACAACACAAGTAATTTTCTAGTATAGGTATGCCCAGTGATATATAATACAACTTTATAAATTCTTATAGAGACATTATTATAGTAAAACTTATTCATAGTTTATCTGAAATTCAAATTCTACTGGTTATCCTGTATTTTTAGTTTTTAAATATGGTGACTCTACTCATACATTTTTGTGGGGCAAGGTCTCAAGTGTTTTTAGAGGTGGCTTTGAGGAAGGGCGACCCTTGCTTTATCAATTAGAGCCTCTTGGTCAGTTTCAGAGCTGCACCCAAACTACATCAAAGAATTTAAAAATTCTGCCTTTTTTTGGTTGAACTTAACCTCTCTGTATCTTTCAACTACAATCTTTCTAGTCTTTCTATAGGACACACACAGTATCCGTCTAACTAGGGCTCTATTCAATTTTGACTTTTTCTCTCTCTGATTCTGAACCATGCCTTTCAGTATTCAGTGGCCAGTGTTAGTGAAGGTCCAGAAGGAAAATGATTTAATGTCTCAGCTCTCTCTTCTGTTTACTTTCCTCAGGTTTCTTAACTATTTTCCTCAAAGTCAACTTCTTTTTTTCCCCCCTCCCTTCCACTCATCCCTTCATGGTTACTGAGGGACTGGGTAGCTTGGAGGTAAAGCATAAGAAAAACAGCTGTTACTGTGGTTGGTGCCAAAAAGGGAAGATGTATTAGGAGGAAAATATAGGAAGAAATTAGAGGATTGATGTCAAAAGTAGAGACAATAGAGCTGATTCTGAGGAAGGCAATAACTAGAAGAGGGTTAATTCAATAAATGCTATTTGAGCAAAATGTCCTCTGCTAAGATTTTTCAAAAGGCAGATGTGAGAGGGGTTTGAAATGGGAACGGAATTGTCTGTTAGAAACTGAAGAGAATGCTGCAGGTCAAAAGAGAATGTGGAATTCATGTAAAAGAAAAAGAAAAGTCTGAGAATCCGGTGGAATGCAGTATCACACACATCAGAAAGTACTCTGGGAAGGAAACTCAGAAACCGGGGACTGGTCTTGATTTCGACATAAATGGTAAGATATTGGGCAATTTAGTCAGTATGGGTCTCTAGCAGGTGGGTGCTTGTTATAAGCCCAGAATCTGGGCCCTCCCCAGATCTGCTGACCCATAATCTCTAGGGGTAGGGTCCAGAAATGTGTGTTTCAACAAGTGCTCTAGTTGACGATGTAGCTTTCTGAAATGTGAGAGGTACTGACCTCCTTCATTGTTTTGCAGACTTTGAAGTGCACCAGAATCAGAGCAGTTTCTGATTTCACAGAGCTGGGGGAGGTCTAGGTAGCTCTCAGGTGAAGCTGTGCTACTGGTCAGCAGAGTACAGTTGCAGTATCAACAGTCTAGAATAAGTGCTATGCTCCCTTTGAACTAAGAAAACTAGGAGAGAAAGAATACTAACTAAAGAGAAAAATAGAGTAGCAGTAAAAATAAATCTGTATCAGTACACATATTAGTGTGGACAATTGTGTTTATGAGATAGCTTTTCATAAGACTGTCTTTATGATTTTAACATGAGGTTATTCTGAAAAATCTATATAGGGAATGGTTTTGAACTAAGAAAACTAAGAGAGAAAGAATTCTAACTAAAGAGAAAAATAGAGTAGCAGTAAAAATAAATCTGTATCAGTATACATATTAGTGTGGACAATTGTGTTTATGAGATAACTTTTCATAAGATTGTCTTTATGATTTTAACATGAGGTTATTCTGAAAAATCTATATAAGGAATGGTTTCTGTTTGCTATTCCCCCCCCCCCACACACACACAAAAGCAGAATGTATATAGTAGTCTTTCCCCAATTCATGAATTTTTGGAGTTTGTAGTTAGGCAAGTCCCACCCACTTTTAAGTGTTTGTAAACACACACACACACACACACACACACACACATTTTCTTAGTGGCAGCAAATCTGGACAGATACCCCAGCCAGTGTAGGCGACAAATGTCTTGCTCCCAGGCTGTACCACAATTTAACAAGACAAACTCAGACCGTTAAGGGTTCAGGCTACTGGAAGTTGCAGGAAGCTCCTGGCAGACAGCCTCCAGGCCTAAATATTGATTTGGGAATTTAAGTGCACAGATTTCTTGGTCCAGAAAATTGTCATGGCAGGAGAAGCCTCGCCTGTCTTTGGCTGATGTGAGGAAAGTACAGGGCAAGACAAAATAGTCAACCAGATGCTGGGTGAGAATATCTCTGTTCTAGGACCTTGTAATAGAGAAAGGGTATGAAGAGGGGAAAAGATGGATCAGAAGTTTATTTCATCAATATCAATAATGATGTATTTTGAGTACTTTAGGGTGTCGGGTTCTTTTTCAAACCTTCATGTAGTATATTATTTAGTCCTCATAATAGCCTTGTGATCTGAATTCTTAACTCCATTTTATAGATGAGGAAGCAGAGGTCACAGAATGATTGGTTAAATGGTATTCACAAAGTCATACTGCAAAGAAATGCTGGAAGCTTGTAATAAGTCGAAACCCCCATGCTCAAATATGCGCTGGAGTTTGTGTAGCTTAGTGTGGGGTAGCATAAAGAGTGGAAATTTGAAATAGGAATATTTGCTCCAAACATTGCCACTGATTAGATGGATATGCTAGATGGCATAAAGGCTCCAAGTCTTCTATTTTCTGTAACCTAGCCCTGGTAATGAAACTTCGCAGCCACTCTCACCAAGAGGTGGCATCTATTTTCCTGCCAATGGCTTTGTGAATTTGGCCAAATAAATGTGGCAAACGTGAAGCTTGAGTGGCAAGGGGCTTTGCATGCTTTTACACATTTTCTTGGAAACACTGCTAACACTGTGAAACTTTGTCAAAACTAATTTGCTGGAGGTTGGGTGTCACATGGCCTAACTGCCTTTCTTCCTCCAGCCTAGAGCCATTCACCATCAAATATACACTGAGGCAGTTCTGGCCAGCCAGCACTATTGCTTGGATGTTTACAATGAATACCTCTCTGCTTTACCATGAATAAGCACAGCCAATATCAGCTGAGCTTGCCCCAAATCAGCAAGTCTGCCCATGAATGACCCATATAAGTAATACCCTTGTAAGTAATAATTTAGGTTGCTGTTTTAGAGCACTAAATTTGGGGTGGTTTGTTATGTAGCAGCAGATAATTAATACATTACAAGATTCAGGGGAAGCCATTGAAACCCTACAGAATTCTGACAGAACAACAGGCTGAAACCACCTCCAAACATTTCATAAGTCCTTCATCCTCATCCTGGTAAGGTGTGATATCCCATTCAGCTTTGTCAGGAACTTGGATCCCACTTTCTTGTCCACATTACAGATATTCAGTGGGTAAAGGACTAATTTTCAAGCCCTCTGTAATCTGAGATCCCCCACCATGTGAACATGTTGGCAGCCCACCATGATGAATCTGTGTCCGCCCTTCATCATGGCCTCTCATTCATAGTGGGGCTTCCTCTTCCTCTTCCTGCCTTCTGGGGAATTCATAGCAATCCCCCAAGGTCTACACAGGGCTTGCCTCTTTAAACCTGTAATTAGTGGAGTCTTGAATCTTGGTCGCTTTAGGGGTGGCCAATGAGTTTGACTTCCCCAAACAAATACTGATTCATTAGAGTTAAGAAAAGCAGACAGGTCTTCATTGTAAACATTCTAGAAGATAATGTTTTGTTCTTTATTTTCTGTTTTTTTGAAATTCACTTTCCATTGTGTAGGCAAATAAGTGACTAGATGATGGAAGCTAGTTTACTTTCTGTTGAGGATGAACTTTCTCCAGCTATTAATAATGTTAATTTAAATTCTGGGAAGAAGGGAAGACCATCTAATCTATGAACTACGATGTAGGTTCCTTTAACTGCTATGTGAAGGGATCATGTTTCTCTGTCTTCTAGAAAGGGAAGAAAAAGGATCCCAGTTTTGTTGGTAACTGCCTCACTGAAGCTCTCTGAGTGTGCCACATGTGTGCGGTTTAGCTGGCGACCGTGGTGTCTGTATGTATGTGGTCATAGATTTGTTATAACCTCTTGTCTGCCAAGGCAAGACCACCAGTTCCATTTTAATTCTAAGTTAACCTCAGGCTGGAGCCAATCCATGCTGCTTGAACATAAACGCTGACACTCAATCCACTCATCCTCTTGGCCCCACAATTTGTTTTTCTTTTTCTTTCTTTCTTTTTTTTTTTTCCTAAGGGAGTTTGAACATTTGTTAGCAATCCAAAACCAACACTTCGTATACAAGACATAGTGATTACATAATTCTTTATAGGTTCTTATACTTTCATTATTTTGCAAACTTTGCAGCGGTTTCATAAAATGTCTCAAATTGAAGAGAAATTTCAAAATGACATCCTTGGAGCTAGGACATCAAGTTTTACTATGGTGATAATGCAATTCTTTTGAGAAATACAGAATCACCACCTTAAATGGAGGGCTCTCTTTTTAAGGAATGGCTTCAGGTAGGCTCTGTTCACTGGATCTTTTAAAATGGTAAAGATGGAAACTCATGGTATTTCTGGAACCTGTGTGTTTCTATAGCCTGGCAGTGCAAATGAAGGTGACAAGATGACATTGTTCAAGGAGAATTGAATTATCTTTTATTCTCCACCCCCCATTTTTAATTTTTAATAAAAAGAAATGAAGAAATACACTAATTTTCAAAACTTATATTCAATCAGTATTATGTTCAGGGCTATGACAGGAATTTCATCCTTAATTCTTAAGTCTGAATTTAAATCTCTTAATTCTTAGGCAATCCAAGCAATTGTAGCCTTGACAAAGAGTTGGAAAATTTTTCTCGAATAATGTTTTGTGGCAAGCTTACATGGTGGCCCATGTCCATTGGTCCAATTAAAACGTTATTTTATTTGAATATATTTCTATATTTGGACTTGTACTTGTTCTCCGAGACAGCCTGCCTTCTTTCCAGAACCTCACCCAGTGACTTGTTTGCAAAAGTAACCAGTTAGACACTCTGTAAAATCACCAAGGGTTCCTCTCTTAGTTACTAACCAAGTTTCACAAACATCACATTATTGTGAGTTAAAAATAGTTCCTATTGGTCTGATTGGAGAAGAATGCCATAATTAACTGCTAAAAATATTGGGAGTGTTATGGGGGACACTTAGAAAAGAGCTGATGTTTCAGCCAATCACATCCAAATTCCTACTTATGGAGAGTTAACTTCAGTCCTTCTGGGGCTCCTCTGAGATGGAAGATGCAATTGAAAAAGGACAGAGTGAAAGAAATACTAGCTTTAAATTCAGCAGATGATCTGGGGAAGAGCTTCAACTCATCAACACACTTCTAGTGCACCAGTGATTGGGCATATTATTCAATTCTATCTCAGCCTCAGTTTTCTTATCTGTGAAATGAAGATGATAAGTATTTCAACAGGATTGATGGAAGGATTATATTGGACCCTCTATGCCAAGTAGTTGATATATAAACTCCTTGCCACTTGCTGTCTTTCCTCTCTCCTACATTCTCACCCTCCATTACAGATACAACCTGAACTTCTTAACATGGCATATTATGCCTTCTTTTCCAGATCAGTCTCTCCCAACCCCTCCGCCCCACAGGCATCTAATTCTGGCCATGTAATATATTTTCATGCCTCAGGGATCATGCCATTTCTTTAGCTAGAAATGCTTCTCTATCTCCATTCACGTGGTAACCCCCCACTTTTTCTTTAATACTCAGCTCAAACATCACTTTCTACCAGGAGCTTTTTGTCAACAGACCCATCTCTCACCAATCTCCCCTCTAGCCTTTCTTTATACTGCTAATGTAGCAATCCTTATTTTTGCTTAGCACTCACCTACTGAATATAAGCATGGTGCCACTTGTTACCATTATTCTTCTTACTAACTCATCTCTATATCTTTCTACTTTCTTGTCTGTGTGATTCCCAAGTCCATTTTATCTCCTTTCTTTCAATCAGAATTTTTTAAAAAAATTATTTCATTTGTGTAGTCACATCCAAAGTGAGTAGACAGGACATGTACACATAGAAGTCTTTGAACTTTTTGGATAAGAGGAAGCATAGAACTCCAAGTTTATTCCTTCACTTAATAGATGAGGAAAATAAAGTAAAGAAATATTGATAAGATTGACAAAGTCAACATAACTTTGTACTACAGAGAAACAGGGACCCAGATTGGGAAGCCCAGTGGCTTCCCAAAAGAGCAGTAGAATTGGTGAGCGGTTGATTAAAAAAAAATTAGCACTTTCTTTCCTTAGTTTGTTAACAGTTCTTTGCTTTTCCTTTGGGGAGTCAAGTCATAGCAGTATTTTTTCAATCATCTGTCCTTTTAGTTCTCTGAGAGGGACATTTGCCCAGCCCTGAGAGTGGACCTATGACCCAGGCTGGAGTGATTGATTGGTTTTGGACAGGCATGTGATTCAGCTTAGCTCAATGAGATACAGTTTCAGAGCTTTTGCTTGAGTGGTGGAGAACACGCTGGAATTTTTACCCTTAATTGTGTTGTCCTTGATTTTTGGAGGGCTTAGTCAAAATTGAGACTTACACAGGGAGATGAGTGCCCAGGAAGGTGGGAAGTGAAAGAAGAGAGTGAGAGCAAGAGAGAATGAGAGAGAGCATGGGATCTAGAATAAATGCAGTCATTGCATTGCTTAATGATGGGGATACATTCTGAGAAATGCATCAGGCAATTTCATTATTGTGCAAACATCATAGAGTACACTTACACAAACCAGATGAGATAGCCTATTACACACCTAAGCTATATAGTATAGTCTGTTGCTCCTAAGCTATAAGCCTGTACAGTATGTTATTGCAGTGAATGTTTTAGGCAATTGTAACACAATACTAAGTACTAAACATATCTAAGCATGGAGAAGGTACAGTAAAAATAGGGTAAAAAATATAAAAAATGGATACCTGTACAGGGCACTTACCATGAATGGAATTGGCAGGCCTGGGAAGTTGCTCTAAGTGAGTCAGTGAGTGAGTGGTGAATGAATGTGAAGGCCTAGACTTTATAAACAATGTCTATTCCACAAGCCCTCCTCCTGCTTCCTTCCAGGAGGGTCAGAAAATAGAATATTGAAGCTGTCCATGCTGTTTTAGAAACAGGGATGTGGGCTAGACTGATTGGAAATATCAGGAGAAACTGGCTGGGTAAGGTGGAGATCAATATAATGGTGACTGTCAAGAGGGAGTGAAAGGAGGCCTGAGGATAAGTAGGAATAAGAAATGAAGATAGAGAAATAAAGGAACATAAGGGATTGTCATCCAATGTGGTTTTGGCTATTGCATTGGAGCAGTGGTCAGATTAAGGAATTCTGTGATATTCATAAAAAAGAGGGTGTTGAATATGAAGGGGATGTAGAGCATAGGATTCAATATCTGAATTTGGAAATTTGTTGTTGGTTCCATTGACCCTTCTAGCACAAAGCGTTCTCTCTAGCATTGAACTGATGGGAGAAATAAAACTTATCTATGCTTTACATCATTACAAGCTTAAAGTGTTTTTAAAGTGCAGGGACAGCTTAGCTCTGCACTATCACAGGAAGCTTCACTAAAGTGACAGTGGATTTCATATTTGTTAAGGTTGTTCCTGGGGACCTGTGTCCTTGTACAGGATCTTAGTCCTCAAAAAAATTTTTACAGCAATGTTCTCTGGAGACCATTAGGCTAGATCTGGGAGGGCTATAGTGCCCCGTTAATATGTAACATTGAGGGGACAGGCTCCTCTGCACTGAAACATTACATGTTTCCTCAAAATTGAGGTATTGTGAGTGAGAGGGAATCTATGAAGCCCCACAGATATTGTTGCCATCAGAGAAAAAAATTCCTCCTGAATCACATATTCTTCCATTTCTTACAGGAAATTTAGTTCCATAATATTATTGGACCACCAGCAATCTTGTGGCCCATCATTAACCAAAATATCATTATGGGGCACATAAGTATAAATTTGCTATTTGAACCCCTGAATCCAGCTGTAAGTTGAATCAAGATACCTTGGAATTTTTAGACACATGAGCCAGTATTTCTCTCTTTTGCTTAAGCCAATTTGATTAAGGTTTTTCTCTTACTGGTGATTGTTGTTCACTTCCAGAGAGGTTCTTATAGCCTAAATTCTGGGATTTTTCTGACTTAAGTTATTTAATTGCCACTTTCTGAGTTACTTAAATGTCACTTTCTGAGACTCAATTTCTATGTTAATTGAGGACAAGAACACCTACTTCATATTTGGAAGGATAAAATAAGATACACTTATAAAACATCAGCACAGACTAGATGATCAATTAATGGTATTGATTATGGTGATGATTAATCTGATAAATAATGCTTTGAGATTTGGATACCATAGAGAATTTTAGTGTGTGTGTGTGTGTGTGTGTGTGTGTGTGTGTGTGTGTCGGGGCGTTGTTTTAAATTTTCAAATACAAATTTAAACTTTTAAAATCAATTTGCAGGAATGTTATCAATATGCCTCCATAAAAGCATAATGCATGAATATATTTATGTTGTGCCCTCTACATGTCAAGCTCTCTCTCAAGCATTTATAAATAGTAATTCATCTATTCTTTAAAATGAGGTGAGGAGGTAAGTTCTGGTATTATCTCCATTTCACAGATACAGAAACTGAGGCACTCATGAGGTTACATATCTCTCCCATTGTCATATAATTAACCAGTAGCACCTAGAAGATTGTGGATCTTTTCTAATGCCAGAGCTAGTAAGTCGCAGAACTGGAGTTTAAACCAGGTATATGCTACAGGCTACAGTCTTTGTCACTGTGTTTTGCTGCCTCTCCATAAAAGTCTAAGGGCCATCCATGGTCTTGTGATTAATAGCAGCAGAATCTACTGGGAACTCATTAGAAATGTACATTCTTTGGTCCATTCCCCAGGACTCTGAATCAGAAATTCTGGAGGTAAGACCCAGCAAACTATGAGATAACAAGCTCTTTGGGTGATTCTGGTTTGGTTAAAGTTTGGGAACCCCTGTCCGAGGTCATTACATTTATGTTACAATTCACAAAGTGGCTACGTCTAGTGCACTAGAGTAGTATGTCAACAAGTGATTTTTGAATGCTTACTATGTGCTAACTACCAATGAACTTGCAGCTATTGCCAGGCAGAGAAAAATCAGAAGTGTTCCCTGGGAAACACAGACTCAAAGACATAAATAAATACAAGATCCTAACCGTCAGATCTGATAATTTCCATAAATGAAAGAAAAAGTGGGATACCAGAGTATATGACAAGGGGTGGGAGGTGGTGGTGGTGTCACAGAAGTCTTTCCTAAATAAGTGATGTATGAGGATCTGTGAAATCGATGACTCTTCAGTTTGGCTACACATTGTAATCACCTGGAGAGCCCTAACAAGTCAATTCTCAAACCATATCCCAGACCAACCAAATCAAAAAGTGAGGGGTGAGGCTCAGGTATCAGTTTTTTAAAGGTCCCCTGTGTTACAGGCTGCATAGGAACCATTTAGGCATGATGAAGCAATGGGGAGTGTGGAGTTAGTATTAATCTAAGGAGGATTTGCTAGAATAAAATACTGGAGAAGGCATAAGATTTGTATAGGCATAATGCACCCATTTAAAATAATACGCTTAACACACTGATGCATAAAACAGATTAGCTTCTAATTATAAGCTATTAGTCCATGTACTTATATTAGAAGAGATGTTAGGCATATACAAGTGGAAAACGGGATATGAAGAGATGGATGAGTTGGCTGAAGGAGTCTGCTACTATTTCATATAAAAATTCCAGTAAATATTTATGGAGTGACTACTAAGTGCTCTCTTCTAGAAGCTGTGAAAATAACCTAAACTCTCAAAGCCTTTCCCACCCACAATAATCTCAGGGTGTGCTGATGTAATACTTCTAGGAAAAGCAGTTTTTATTTCAATATAAAATTCTAACATGACTGTGATCATATACCAACTCAGGTGGGAAGTCATTAGAAAGCACATGAACTATGGTTCTGCTCAACATTTTATTTCCAAGACTAACTGGAATATAATTAGCAACTGGCTACATTAGTTGAAGAAAGAATACTGTCTTAGACTAAAATATGAAATATTGATGGTATTGCTGGCCTCAATGAATAGCTCCCTCTGTCCACACTCTGGCAATGAGACTTGGCAGCTCCTCCCTTCAGGAGGTGAAGTCTTTTCCCCAGCCCTTGGCTCTGGGTTGGGCTTGCAATTTGCTTTGACCAGTAGAAATCAGATGACTTGATGTGCCACTTCTAAGTCTCAGCCTCAATAAGTCTTGCATGATAGTGTTCTTTCTTGCTCAGGTAGCCCATAGAGAATGAGAGAGGCCCATGGTTCAATCATCCTGCTGCCCAGCCAACAGCCAGTCAACTCACAGATTCAGAAGTACCTAGATAACCCACAAGGACCATAGACACATGATGGAGCCCAGCCAAGACAAGAAGCATCCATCTGAACCCAACCTAAATTGCTGACCTGCAATGATTGAGAATATAAGCTAAATAAGTGGAACCATAAGCTAAATCGGAGGTGATTATTTAAAACCATTATGGTTTGTTCCGATTTGTTGTACAGCAACAGCTAGCTGATAAACGAAGCTTTAAAATAGTTTTCCATAACACATTTTGTGAAATGAGTCAGGAGATTCCTTCCGAACAATAACTCCTGTGAGAACAATGCTAACTAAAAATAAAAGTTATGAATGCTAATTATACTTTCTCTATTGCAGCTGTTAGGCTCTGCTCTTTCACTGTAATATAATTATCAAGTTAACTAGGTTCAAACCCAAGACAGGGAGGTTCCTAAGTGGCAACGATTTGTCTGTCTTGGTAAAAATGAGAACATAAAAGGAATATGTTGAGTCTGTAATTGTGTGACATGTTATTTTTTGGCAGCAATGATTTGGGAGGAAGAGGCACCAACATGGATTTTTGTTCTATTAAAAAATAATCACAGAATCCTGCCTCCCTATCCCAAGGCCACAAATAACTTAATTAAAGTGTATAAAACAAGACACATGCATAAGCAAGTTCCCTTACTGTACAACTTGGAATTCACGTGTGTGTGTGTGTGTGTGTGTGTGTGTGTGTGTGTGTGTGTGTGTGACACTGCATTTGCTTTATCATCAGACTTGAGGAACTCTGGAAGAGAAAGCCAGGGGTGAAACACTTGAGCTTGTCATGAAATGTCTCCAACACATCTTCCACAGTGTGGGATCTTCTGTCAAGCTTGATTGCCATTTGCTGATGAGCCTTTCTCCATGAGTAAGGAAGCTGGGTCATGTGTTGGACATGTGTCAGAAGGAGACAAAAGAGCATGAGAAACTTGCTCACAACTACAGTGAGCTGAGGGGTTCTGATGCTTGGTTATATATTCTGGGTTATGTCATTTTACTGATATCTGTATATGTTTTCTATCTTTGAAGATACTTGTACATAAATACAGCATCAGAATCTCAGTGTTGGGAAATAGAAATTAAAAAAGGATTAAGCTCTGTTGTGATTTTAAAAGACCAGTTCCTTACTAAATTCCTGAAATGAAGAGGTCTATGCTATCTGTTAGAAGTGCATTGGTTGCTGGCCTGTGTGTAGTGATTCCCCCTGTCCAGTTCTATCATCATCACTATCCATTTCCCCTTAAGTTGAATCTGAGGGGACCACCTGGCATGAACCATGGGAATAGTTCAGAGGCTCATGGGCAAGATCATTTCCTGCAGTGGGACTGACACTGATTTGGAGGTTAGGAGACTCAGCTCTAGTTCCCACCCTGACACTCTTTACTGAGTTATCTTGGATAAGTCATTCAGCCACCAACTAGTTCCAATTTCATCCAGAAAACAATAAAGTTGGAGTTGACAACCTCTTCAGTTCCTTTATACCTATTTCTTATGACAGTAGCTGGGAAACTTTGAAAAACAGTATTCTCTGACATGGGTATAATATGTATGATTATTATTTGCTTTGCCTCAAGACCAAAAATATAAGATTAAAGAATTTTATGGTACCCCCAACCCCACTCTGACTTTAATAGACAGGCTATGAACTAGAAAAAGTCCTTAAAGCTTTAGTGCCCATGTCAAGGTAGTATGTACAATTGAATGTTGATTATAAAGTAATTACAGGTGTTTTCATTTAACATATTTAAAGTGAAAGTTTTGATGCTTAAAAGGATATGTTTCAGACAAGCAATAAAAAGTATTTGGAGCCCTGACTGGTTTGGCTCAGTGGATTGGCCTGCGGACTAAAGGGTCCTGGGTTTGATTCTGGTCAAGGGCATGTACCTTGGTTGTGGACACATCCCCAGTGAGGGGTGTGCAGGAGGCAGCTGGTCAATGTTTCTCTCTCATTGATGTTTCTAACTCTCTATCCCTTTCCTTTCCTCTCAGTAAAAAATCAATTATATATATATATATATATATATATATATATATATATATATATATATATTAAAGTGTTTGGAGAGACTGTGGAAGAAAGGGAACTCTTATTCACTGCCTGTGGGAATGTAGACTAGTACAATCAATATGAAAATAAATCTGGTGAGTCCTCAAAAACTGAGAATAGAGCTGCCATACAACCCAATAATCCCTCTTCTGGGTATATACCCGAAAACCTTAAAACCATGTATTCGCAGAGATATATGCACCCTCTTATTCATTGCAGCGTTATTCACAGTAGCCAAGACATGGGAACAACTAAAATGTCCTGCGATAGAGGACTGGATAAAGAAGATGTGGTAATATACACAATGGAATACTACTCAGCCATAAGAAAGGATGAAATAGTGCCATTTGTAACAACATGGATGAAATAGTGCCATTTGCAACAACATGGATGGACCTTGAGAATATTATGCTAAGTGAAATGTCAGTCAGAAAAGGCTACAAAACATATAATTTCACTCATATATGGGATATAAAACTGAAACTTGTGAACACAAACAGGTTCCCAGAGGGAAGGGAGTGGGGAGAGGAGGGGGTCCTAATGTATGTTGACAGGAGAAGATCCAACTTTGGGTGGTGGGCATACTGTGCAGTACACAGATCTTGTAACATAGAAACCCACGCCTGAAACCTATATGTTCATGTTGACTAATGTCACCCCAATAAATTTAACAAAAAATGGGTATATTTCTATTTTTGGAGTTTCTACTCATTTGAACATGGAATGTGGTTCACTGGCTCTAGAAATACTTAGCAAATGAATTATAGGCCTTTCATCAACTCCTTTAAGCTATCTCTTCAGAAACATATTCTAATGCAAAGGCTCAGTTAAGGAGTTACTTTGTTATCCAGAGGATGCTTTCCTTTTAAGAGAAGAATGCTTTCCTTTTCAGGAAAATGTTTCTGGTCAACTTTGGCTAAGACTTAAGAAAGTATTCATGGATTTCAGTTGACCCAGTTGTTGCTTATCTAGGCAAAAGGAGTTTTCAATTGATTGGTTGTCTCCTCTAATTACATTTTATCTCAAGAGTGGGATCTGAAGATGGAGAGAAGATGAGAAATGTACCTTCTTTTCCCTGGGAAAGTTCGGGGGAAAGGCTTTCCTGTCCTTGATTCCTGGATGGTAAATGAATGTGTCACATTCTGTAGTTTTTGTGATCAGATGTTCCTTCACGGGTATCAGACAGTTATAAGGACCATAATGCAGGACTAACCCTTATGCTGCATGCCATCTTATTCCATTATACTGACATGATAATTTGGACAGGCTTGTTTATGTGACAAATTCTTACAGTATTTCTTATATGCACTGCCCACTTCATCCACATTCTAAAATTTAAAAATCTTCATAGTAACAGCCTAGTAGCTCCTTTCAGTGTATTTTGTTGTTGTTATATACATGTGTGTGTGTATTCATTAACTTTATATTGAACTAACATTCATATGCATAAAGTGACCATACAAGCTGACCACACATGTAACTAACATCCAGATTAATAAAGCAGCCCTTTTCCACCTCCCAGGAACTCTTCCTCCTGCCCCCTCCTTCAGCAAATGTAGCTCCCCTCCTGACTCCTAACAGCAGAGCTTTATTTTGCTTATTTTTGTCTTTATATGAAATGGATTATACAATTATTACTCATTGATGTCTGGTTTCTTTCACTCAATATTGTTTGTGGGATACATTCTATCATCCTCACTGCTGTGTGAACACACACCGCTCCTATACTCTACTGTTGATGTGCATTTGGGCAATTTACACTCTGGTCCTATTAGGAGTAATTCTGCTATGAACATTCTACTGCATTATTGTCTTCTGGCGAACCTATGTGCACATTTTTCTTGGGAATATGCCTAAGAGCAAAGTTTATGGGTCCTAGGTGTACACGTTTTTCTAAGTATCATATTAGATTTTGGGTATGAAAGTAAAAGTTAATTTGCTTAAAACCAGAAGTAAGTGCTGTTCAGGGAAAAAAAAGAATAATGTGAAGGAACATAATATTTTTATTCGTGGGAATACATTCCAGGTCTTCTGAGCTGACATTGCCATCTTCCGCATTTGAAGAGCAGGACTTTGAAAGTGTGCTGACACAGCCGTTTTCTGCTGGGCTGCTCCTGGCCCAGTGTTCTTGCCACATAAAATCTTCTGCCCAAACCTTGACAGAGTTACGGGAAAGTGGCATCCGCTCTTTTGTGTTCCTTTCTGGCACCAGGTTGCTCACTTCTCCTTGTTCCCATTTGAGGTAATGCACTGACAGTTGTCAACATGAATCATGGCTCTTTCTCAGACACACAAGGGAGACCAAGTTTGTGACTAATCGGCAAATCCTCTGGACACAGGATGAGCCACCAAGAGCCACCCTTGTCCAGGCAAGTTCAGGCCTGAGGTGCAACCTCTGACAGCCAGCGGGGAAAGCAGGCTTTGGCAGCACAGTTCTGTTTATTTGCTTCTCTGATTTTAAATGCACGTAATGTTCTCCCGACCCCCAGCATTTCCTTCAAAAAGTTGTGTTAGCTTATTTATGGCCTCTAGTGTTTCAGCATGTGCTCGGAATCAGGGAGGGTGGGCATGAATGGAAGCCTCGAGGGAGATGGAGTGTCAAGGCTAACCCCCAGTTGTCATGGAACATTGCCTTCCTGCTGCCCATCTTTTACTCTCTCTGACTCTTTCCCTCCTTTCCACATGTGTCACTGGATCAAAATGATGGGACTCTTGAAAGCACTGAAAATAAGTGAGATGTGAGGGGGACAATCAGGGTCTTGGGTGATGGGTACTGGTTATCTGCATAAGTGTTTCAGGTTTCCTTGGATTTTCTTGGAAGCCATTTCCTCCATTGTTCCAAGTTGGCTTTCTCCGAACTCGCTCAAAAGTTGTGTGTGCATGTGTAGTAGGAGAATAATAGAATTAGGTTTTATAACCACCTTTATGTTGCTGGTTCAGCAGCATCTTCATAGAAGCAGCCCTTGCAATTACAAAAGAACATTTGATACTGGTTGACTACAAGTAGTAATTTCTTTGTATGGATTAGGTGACATTTTGAATCCCCTGGAATTGGCTTCCACGCTTAGCAACATCCTGCTGCCTTAGTGCGAATCAGAGAAAGCCTTGTATCCTCTTGCTTGAAGGACAGAAGAGGTGGGGGGTGGGGGTGGTTAACTTAGTTTCAAGAGAATGAACAATTTCATTCTCACCTGCTAAAAGCATGTTTATTCACATACACACACACAAACACACACACAAACCTTTCAGAATGGGTTCAATTAAGCCTAGGCAGTTTGATTTAACTTGTTCTTAATTGTATTGGGTTATTTTTTGGCACAGAGCCACTCAGAATTTTATCTGCAAGTTTCCCAGATAATCTCCATCTTCTTGCACAATTTTCTCAGTGATGTTTAGAATTCCACTGCATTTTTTCATTTTCTGGTGTGTGCTTTATATCTCTTACATCATTGATGGAGGTTGGCAGGTTTTTTCTTTACCAATCAGCAACCTGTCTCAGAGGTCAAAGTTGGATCCAACAATGGCAGGACTGTCACTATATTCAGGAATTTATTCTCTGTCTCAAACTTTGGGTTGTTATTGACTCATATTGTTACAAAGAAGGGCCTATTGCCACTTCTGGTGGGAAAAAAGTAAGGGTAGAGCTAGAGATGGAGGAGTTAGTGTTACAAAAAGAGGTGCCGTTAACCTTGAACACAGTAGTTTTCAAAGTGTGATCCCTACCACCTGCAGCATCAGCATTGCTTGGGAACTTCTTAGAGAGACAAACCTATTGATTAAGGAATTCTAAGGTTGAGCTCAGCAATCTGTGTTTTAACAAGTACAGTAAATCTGAAATATGCAAAAGTCTGTGATCAGCTTCTTTCACAAAAGATTGCCTTTGCCAGTCTTAAATATAAGACATTGTAAACTTTAGGAGAAGTATATATGTTTTTCTTTTGCTTTTTCTTTTTGCCATTTGTTTTACTTTCCAGTGGTGGTAATTTATACTGTAAGATGAAAAACATAATATAAATACATGTATAATATTAGGTGCAATTTCATTAAGACTGGGCTCTCTTTTCTCTAGGGGAGGGATGACAGGAGAGCTACTGTGAATTATATTGACTTTCTGTCTCTTCATATATATGAAACAATGTAATGAAGTTTCTACTCTGATGCTTGTAACCTGAATGCCTTCTAGACCAGGCTCTCTTTTTTGATTTTCTGAATAACACTTCTATCTTTTTAATTTTTTTTCATGGTTGCTTCAAAACAGTGGCTTGCTTTTCTATTGTTTCTATTTCTTTCTAGAAATTTCTCCCAGGGCATCCTTAATTAGGTCTTCTCTTAAGTATATATGAGGACACAGAACTCTGAGTTACAAGTGGAAAGGAGAGAATTCAGAAGAAGGCTGCCTTACCACTGCTATGACAACAAGGCATGATAGTTGTTCCACAGCATGTCTGGTTTAGGGTAAATGAAGGGTTGAAGGAATCACTTCATGAAACATGAAATTGATGTGTTCTTAGTGTGATTGGAGAGGAGAAATCATGAAGTGACAAATCACAAATTTGTGTCAGATTTATGGAAAGCTTTGAACACTGCCATTTTATTATTGGATTATCAACCCCATGTGTCTGTCAGGCTTCTAGTTGTTGTACAATAGTCCATCTGTATCTGCAATATATTCAAGAGTTTTTAAAATGCACAATCTATTTCTTGAGTAGGTTATATCATTGACTGGTAATGTTCAGAATTTATTTACTTCTTTAAGCAAGTGTGAATCAGAAATTTTCAACCTCCCCAACCCCAAAGGAGCATTGGATGGAAAGAATAGTAGATCCCATTAGCAAACTAGATGTCAGGAAAGTACTCAATATATAATTAAATAACTGAAACTTTTGGAATTAAATGAGCTTTTAAAAGGGATAATGGTCTAACATAAGTACCTCTAACTGATTATAAAACAGTTTCTGAAGTGTTTCAGGATGACAATGAAGGTGGTTAATTATATCTGAAATAGTCAAACTATATATAATAACAAATGTAAGCATCTCAACTTTTGCCTCAGATGAACATTTTCTCTAAAAGGGGAAACCATGGAAGCTCTTGCAAATCCTTTAGGAACAGAAGATGATAGAATGATATAATGGCAAGTAAGCACTGGCTATGTATTAAAACTGTTTTTCTGGCCTGGTGGGTGTGGCACAGTGGTTGAGCATTGACTTATGTACCAGGATGTCATGGTTCAATTCCAGTCAGGGCACATGCCCAGGTTGTGGACTTGACCCGCAATGTAGGGTGTGTAGGAGGCAGCCAATCAATTGATGTGTCTATCTCTCTCTCCTCCTTTTGCCTATGAAATCAATAAAAAATACAGTTAAAAAAAAAAAAAACAGAACACAAAAACCTGCTTTTCTCTTTGGAACTTGAAAGCTTTGCTCCCCTCAACTGTCTTCAAAGGCATTGATTCTATACCAGGGAAAGCAGCATCATGCCAGGCTGAGGCTGGGTGGTGAGGTGGAGCTGGAGCCTCAAGTGTCTTTGTTACTCTGCTCCACCTTCCTCATTTCACCCTCCATATCCAGCTGTCTCTTCAGGGGCTAATCTTAGAGCCAGTTCTGACCCAGAGTGCTCTGGAACCCAGACATGTCTCTGTCTTGTTTGTTTACTCCCTTCCTGTCAGTCTGTTTGAGCATTTTATTAAGATCCTTGAATCAAATACAACTGATAGAATCAGTGAGCTCTGCTTTCAAACATGTTTAATTAATATTAATGTGCTAGTTTTTTTTCAGAAAGGTACTTATTTTTTAATCACTTTATTGAAATATAACTTACATACAATAACACATCAGATGTTAACTGTAGAGTTTGATGAGTTTGCCTATTGTATGCATCTGTCCTGCCAGTTAAGATATGTAACATTTTCACCAGTCCAGAAAGTTCCCTCTTGCCTCTTTGCAGTCACCCTCTATTCCTGCCCGGGGCAACCATTGATCTGATTTCTGTCACCAGAGATGAACTTTTTCTATCCTACAACTTCACATGAAATGGAATCATTCAGTATGCACTGTTTTACATTTGGCTTTTTTCACTCAACATAATGGAAACATCAAAACCTACACCCCAGCCTAACATTTTCTTTAAAAGGGAAAACATGAGAGGCTCTGAGACCCTTCAGGAAGAGAAGCCAATTAATCTGTTGTGTTGAATGCATCAGTAGTTTGCTCTTTTGTGTCACTATGTCGTATTATATTATGTGAATATAGCCAATCCCATGTTAATGGATATATGAATTGTTTCCAGTTTATTATAAATTAAGCTTCTGTGATCATTTATGTACAAGTGTTCTTGTGGACACATGTTCTGATTTCTCTTGAGTAAATAACTAAGAAATATAATTGCTTGGTCATGTTTAACTTTGTAAGCAACTGCCAAATTGTTTCCCAGAGTGATTGTTCATAGACAGTTTAGGAGGGTTTGAGTCGTTCCACATCTTGTCAATAGTTTTTACCACCTGTCTTTTTAATTTTAGCCATTCTAGTAGATTTAAGTGGCATCTCATTGTAGAATGATCAATTTCTTTTATTTATTATTTTTATTTTTAAAGATTTTTATTGGCTATGTAGAGAGAGGGGAAGGGAGGAGTAGAGAGAGAAACATCAATGTGAAAGTAAAACTTGGGTGGGTTGCCTTCTGCATGCCCCCTACCAGGGATCTAGTTTGCAACCTGGGCATGCACCCTAACCTAAAATTGTATCAGCAGCTTTTTGACGCATGGGATGACACCTAACTAACTGAGCCACACCAGCCAGGATATATTTATAAAATATTCTATACCATTTTGGGTTTTCTTACTGGTAATTATAAAAATGGGACCAATCACTTTAAAATATAGTGTGAAGATATAGAAAATTACACAATATGAAATGAACAGAGATCAAGTTTATTTTTACAGTTGATTAATTCTTAGCCTGTGCTCAAACTAGCAACTTGAGGGCAGTATTTTTGTTGCCTCCTTCTTGGAAATTTAATATACCAAGTATATCATTTCAACCTCTAAATCTCTTTAAGAAAGGCAAAAAAGAAAGGGAGGCATTGTATTAGTTTTCTATGGCTGGTGTAACAAATTTTCACAAACTCAGTGGCTAAGTTCACAAACAACAGAAATTGATTTTCTCACAGTTCTGGAGACCATAGGTCCAAAATCAGCTTCCTTGGACCAAAATCAAGGTGTCAACAGGGCTGTACTCCCTCAAAAGGCTGTAGGGGAGAATCTGCTCCCTGCCTCTTTCAAATTCTGTTAGCTGTTGCCATTCCTTGGCTTGTGACCACATCACTCCAATCTCTGCTTCCATCTTCATATTGCTACCGCCTCTGTGTGGTATTAATTCTTCCTTTGCCTGTCCTACATGCAAGAACATGTGTGATTGCATTAGTGCCCATCTGGATAATGCAGGCAGGATAATCTCCCCTTCTCAAAATCCTTAACTTAATTAATCTGCAAAGACCCCTTCCTTTTCCAAATCTTAACTAATAAAAGCATAATATTGAAATTAACCGTTTATCCAGGACGGGTAAGCCACACCCACCAACCAATCAGAGCAACTGTATGCAAATTAGCCCAGCCAACATGGCGGCCACCACTCACGGACCTCAGTAAACGGCATCTTCCATTGCAGCAGGAGTGAAAGTGAAACTGCTACCCGCTCCACTCTGCTTAAACTGGCTCAAGCAAAACACATTTTTGCAACAAAATAATAATCATAGAATCATCAGGAGCTGAAGGAAACAGCAGGCCTGACCTCACCACTAAGTAACATTGTTTCATTATAGACACTGCGCTGCAAGGTGAAGCAGAGAGGAGGCTTAGTTAGTAGGCCATCTTAAAGGAACAGCATCAATTATAGAAGATAAACAAACCCCAGGAACCTGCGTCCAGCCAGCCTTGCTGGGACATTGGATTAATGGGAGCTGTGGGCAGCCTTAAAGCCTGAAAGTGCCAATCAGCTCGTCACCCACGCTGGCCACATCTCAATGAGGTGAGAGACGTTCCTGGGGGACTTGGCCAGCCTGAAGACAGCCATCAGCCCCTCACCCAGCCTGGTCAGGCACGCCAGCAGGTGGACATCCCCAGAGGGGTCCCAGACTGTGAGAGGGCACAGGCCCGGCTGAAGGACCTACTGAGTGCACAGAGCGGCTGCAGGGCGGAACAGCGCAGGACCCAGGACCCCTGAGTGGGAAAGAGGCTGCAAGGTTGGTGGCCTGCTTGGTGGCTCCCCAGGCCCTTTGCGGGGCACTGGGGAGCGGGAAAGAGGCGGCGGCCTGCTTGCCAGCTGCCCAGGCCCTTTGAGGGGCATCGGGGAGCGGGAAAGAAGCGGCAGGGGGTTGGCCTGCTTGGCAGCTGCCCAGGCCCTTTGCGGGGCACCGGGGAGCAGGAAAGCAAGGCTGCAGGGGCCGGGGTCCTGCTTGGCGGCTCCCCAGACCCCTTGGTGGCACCAGGGAGTGGGAAAGGAAGGCAGCAGGGGACTGGTGAGTGGGAAAGAGTCAGTGGCCTGCTTGGCAGCTCCCCAGGCCCTTTGGGGGGGCACTGGGGAGTGAGAAAGCAAGCTTTTGGGGGCTGGGGGCCTGCTTGGCAGCTCCCAGGTCCCTTCCAGGGATCAGGGAGCAGGAAAAGGCTGGCCTGACCACAAGGCAGGGTTTTCCCTGCTTTCTGGTGGCTGGAGGAATATGGGCAGTAGATAAGCTTGGGAGGCAGGCAGCACCCAGCCCTGGCCACAGCTCAAAAAAGAGAACAACATGCAGGGAAGGGCAAGAGTCTGAGAGGTCAACATAGAGGGGGTGCCTGCTCCATGCCTGGGGTCAGGCCCCCAGCAGGTAGACACACACAGGAGAACTGCTCTGAGCCTCAGATGTAGCTGGGGGCAGATCCCCAGTGGTCATACACACACACACACACACACACACAAAAGGTGCCTGGCAGACTGGAGCCATCATAGGACATCCACTGATGGTTTCTAGACTGTGAGAAGGGGCAGGCTGGGCTGAGGGACCCCCACCCTCCCCCCGTGCATGAATTTCGTGCACCGGGCCCCTAGTAAGATAATATTTACACGTTTCAATGATTAGGACCTGATATGTTGGTATAAGTTTGTGGGAGAAGATGGTATGGAGAAGGAAGGGGATGGATTTTTCAGGCTACCACAGGCATTCAGCCTTAAAGGTGAGTGTCTGTCCATTTTTAAAATATTTTTATTCTCCCCTTTTTGAAATTAAATTTATTGGGGTGACATTGGTTAATATGAGTATCTAAAGCTGACGTTTATGGTATCTTTTGAGAAAGAAGGGTTAAAGTTGTTCGGGAAATTAAGAAAAATATGTGAGTATACAAATTGCATGATCAATTCCTACAAATTCCTGTAATTGGCTGGAGCCCATCTATGAATATTAGGAATAAAATGCCATGATGAGGAGAAATGGAAACCAAACCCCAGGTGCAGTAGGCTGTGTTATTTGTTCATAATTCTTCCTTCTCATGGATTCCCTGAAGGCAGAATGTTCTTTCTCTGTTGAGTTGGTTTGGCCACATGACTTGCATCAGTTAATGGGATGTGAGCAGAAAGGATAATGCACAGTTCCAAACTGGAGCTTTAAGAGTCACCAAATTTCCATCAGCCTTCTTGATCTCTGGTCTCCGCCATGAAAAGAGCTTGCTTCAGGTGGTCACTGCTCCTTCTGTTCGGGTCCTGGAAGGGGAATGTGTGCCGCAAACCTGAATCTGACCCAAACTCTGACCGACAGGAGCCCAGCTAACTCCTTCTGACTGCAGTTGTCCAGCAGATCTATGAGCGTGAATTAGATGTCTGTTGTAACCAGGGAGGTTTCTGAGTTGTCACGCAGCATTGTCACAGTGAAAACTGATGGATGCAGCATATTTAAATCTCTATCTGCCTTTCCAGTCTGGCACGCTGTCTTGGACAGGGCAGAGGAAAATCTTAGTGTGCATTATTTTCTCTCTAAAATCCTAGAGCATCAGTTAAGCAGCCAGCTCCCTGTTTCCTCTTTCTTAGGAAATGAGTCAAAAGAGCTTCCTAAACCAAAGGCACTTAGTCCCCAAAGAAAATGCCAAATCATGACACTTCAAATGGCCTCAATGCCTTTATTGAGGCCACTTTAAATGGCTCTTAACCCAAAAGAGGAAAATGAGCAAAATAAGCGACTCTCACCTCTTCCTTAAAAATGAACACCAACGTCATAATTCCTACGAAGGAAGAGGATGTCTGCCATAATTTTCTTGGAACATGGGGAAACATCCATCTTCCCTTCCTCTAATTTTTTTTTTGGTCAATTTTGTGTTAGTTGTTGATTTGGGGACCTACCAGAAGGAGATGGAGTGGGGGCTCAAACCCTGGATTTGAACAGCTATAAAATAGGAAATTATCATGCTTTCCTCATGAATTCTACTATATTCACTGCACTTTGGCTTCACTGTAGGCAAAATTTCATTATAAAACCTGTGTGGATTTGAGGTTAATTATTATAAAACAAGCAAAAAAAACCCCTATATTTTCTCCCTCACATTTTACCTGTTAATTATCATTATTTAATCAATGCCAGTTTGTTATATGCACTTTTTTTGTCAGTATTATTGGTAGCGTGTCATAGTCAAGCTTTTAATCTAGAGAGATACTAATTCCTCATAAAATTCCATTCTAAGAGACTTTTTCTTCAAGAAGTTTTTTTAAGTTCAATATTAGAGAAGCAAAGATATTGGAAATTTATAATTGTCTTAAATCAATTCCTTCTATGAGCTCAGTATTAGGATCCCCCTTTGTCTAAAATTAGCAAATGATGCTTGTGGAAAATATAAAGAACTACTGCTAAACAGCAACTCTAACATTTGATAATGCTGATAGCATGGATAGATGGAAGAACTGGTGAGTTGGGAGAATGGTGTGTCTTAGAGATGACAGCTTGTATGTTTTCCTCAATGAGGTGGCTGGTGAAAGAGGATGTCAATCTACCCTCACCTGGAAGAGTGAAGGTCTGAACTTTGTTCAGCTGGCTATATTTAAAGTCATTAAAATGTAACAGATACAAAAGTGGTTCTGTCCCATCCATTTAAAGTTTCCAGCCTAAATTATTTCTTTGCATAGCACATTTAAAGTCAGGTCTGCTTTGTATCAATGCTAAATGAAAATGGATAAATAAAGCCAGAGAAAATGCTAGAGTTCATTGATGTAGTAAAAAGTGAAAAGGAAAGCAAACGACATTCCATTTTGCAAAAGGCTACCAGCTCTGCCTTTGATGTTGAGATTGTTCAATTACCCTGGAAAGTGAAAGATATTCCATAATCATTAAATTGTCATTTTCCCCCATCCTGAACATTGTAGTGCATTTCCTGTCTTAGTGAAGCAAGATAAATTAGGTTCAGGCGTCTCCATGGAAAGGCCACATTTCATTCTATGTAATGCTGACCTTTCTTTCCTTTTTGATGAATACAATCTTGACTTACCAATGCACTCCTGTCTCAGAATGGCACTCAGGTTTTATGCCTTTGTGTACTTCTACTCTTTTCTGAGGCATTATCTTCTCTGTGGCAGTTAAGTAGTTGGATGTTACTCTTGTGCTGAATGTAATGTCACGGGGCCTTTCAACATCCTTGTGCTTGTTGGAAATGTAATAACTGGCACTGGCATTCTAATAAAAAGTAACACACACACACAAAAGGAATTATTTTAAAGCATCTACTTTTTGGACACATACTATATAGTCAACAGAAGGTGAAATGGATTTGGTAACGATTACTGGATGAGTCTCATATTATGCCTATTGCCAATTTTAACACATATGCCAAGGACAAGCCTTGCTCTAAACATTTGTGTGCGTACAGTCAGATAGGCAGATGAGGCTCAGCGCGGTGGCCCCATTGGCAGAACCGAGTTCTGCTCTGTGAAGAACCATGTCATGCTAGTTTCTCTAACCTCTCAAAGTTGATATGATTTGGTTACAACACAATCAAATTTGCTCGTGGTTATTCTCCATCAATGTGGTTAATGTAGTCACTTACTTGATTTCCTGGCTGTGTTCCTTTCTCTCTAGAGAGTGTCTCCTGATCTCCATCTTCCAGTTAAGTTCAACTCAAGAACCAGAATCAATGTAGTCCCTAAGATTTCAAGACTCTGCAAGAAGGAGTATTATACAACCATTTACCCAGTTATAAAAAGTTGGCTTCTCTATTGGTTTTTGGTCCCAGACTACATCTTTGCTTCATTTTCCATTTTAGGTTTCTCTCTCAAGGCACCTTGTACTCAAATCCTTATCTTAACAAATTCTGAGCCTCAATGTTTGATTCTTACTCCAGATACACAATCAGGGCCTGATTCTTCACTCTCAGTCTACACAATTTCTAATAATCCTATATAATAAAAGGCTAATATTAAAATTATCCCTTAGGGAGTTCAACCCACTGGGAGTTCCACCAATTGCTATAATGTACACTGACCACCAGGGGGAGGTGTGGAATGAAAGAAGGCCCTGGCTGTCTGTCAGCAGTCAGGGGAAGGAAGGCCCTAATTGACTCTGATAGCCAGCCAGGCCTAGGGACCCTACCTGTGCATGAATTTTGTGCACTGGGCCTCTAGAAGTAGTAATAATAATAATAATAGTAATGGTTACCTATTAATGGGTATATACTTACTATATGGACCCAATACTAACTTTGTTAAATGTCTCGATGTTTCCCAAATTTGGGATAAACATTATTATGTTAACGTTATGTAATTTTTAAAAATATACATTACAAACATTTATTTTTAAAATAAATTTGACTTTTATTTAAGAAACATATGACATAGTCTTTAATACACATGAATAAACTCAGATTATAATAGCACCGAGTGATTTTGCTAACATTCTCAATCTGTCCATCAGCTTCCTAAAGTGGGATTTCAAGTATCATGTAAGTCATTCTGTCAGCACATTCGATCATGATAACCTGACAATATGTTTAATATTGTCATTAAATGCTCAAAAAAGTTGTTGCCTGACATGTGGAATACTTTTAGTTGAAAACAATTACACACAAATATGAATGCATTTTGCTTTAAATCTTTAGGCAATTAATGTGCCAATAATAAATCCATTTTTTAGGAGACAATATTCTTATATTTCACATTGGAAGGGGAGTATGTAGGATGGGATATAGTATATACATGTCATCGTGGCCATCTTTGCTAAATACAATCTTACAACTTCTTGAGTTATCTTGATTTGACTCTGCCATTTCTTTTCTGCTGCTATTGTGGCAGTTACAGTCAAAATGATTCTAGGGTCACTCCAGAGCTGGAATTATAAAGATACTAGAGGCCCTGTGCACAAAAATTTGTGCACTCGGGGAGGTCCCTCAGCCAGTCTCGCAGTCTGGGACCCCTCGGGGGATGTACACCTGCTGGTGTGCCTGGCTAACCTGGGTGAGGGGCTGATGGCTGTTTGCAGGCTTGGCAAGCACCTCAGTGAGGACCCTCACCCCAGGGGGCTGTGGCCAGCCTGGGTGAGGAGCTGAGGTCTAGAAGCAGGTATCTGGGATTTATTTAACTTCTATAATTGAAACTTTGTTGCCTTGGTCCCCCACTCAAAGACTTAGTTGCCCCTGGCAACCCAAGATCCCAGCCTGGCAGGTATCTGGGGTTTGTTTATCTTGTATAATTGAAACTTTGTAGCCTTAAGTAGAGCTCAGACCCCACAGGGCTCTGGCTTCCTCCATTGCTCAGGGCAACTCTAGCTCCATGGGCGCCATCTTAGTTGAGTTAATTTGCATATTCGGTCATTGACTTGTGAGTGTGGCTTGTGGGTGTGGTTTGTGGGTATAACAGAGTGAGGGTTAATTTGCATATTACTCTTTTATTATATTAGATTCTTAGAATCAAATATTTACCTAAACATCAGAAGCCTGAAATGGTCATCAGGGACATACTGAGTGAAGATCAGGACACGGACAAATTATGTGTGTATAAAAGTTTCTGGAAGCAAACTTTGTTTATTGGTAAAAAAAATATTGTTCAGTGAGGGGTATATTTTCAGATTATAAAGGCCATTCAGACATGTGACTGGTTTCAGGCAGACCTCTGAGGTCAACGGAAGTGTGCAAAAGATCAGGAGTCAAGGGAATAGAATGTTGAATTAAACTGACCTGAATTTTCATTTTCATTCTGTCCCTTTTGGGTTATAAGATTCTGGGTAACTTCCTAAGCTTATCAAACCTCAGTTTTCTCACCCTTTGAATAAGGATGTGGTTGAGACAACTATTTGTGTCAGGCAGGATCTAACCAGGAAAACAGAAACCACTTTACATATTTACAACAGGAAGAATCTAATACGGAGCTGTGGTCAACAGAGGATAGAGAATCTAAGAGTCAATAGAAAATGTGATGTTTAATTAATGACTAATTTCTCCCCTCATTTAAAGGGTTATTTTACTCTCCTAATAAATCTCATTTGTAAAATATCTTATAGATTATTAATAATGTTGGCCAAAGAGAAGCCTGTTTATGTATCTGCAATAGATATCACACGTTAATAGACAACAATCTGCATTTATGACACTGGGAAGAAGTTCTAATTCAAAGATATAGAGACACAGAGGTGTAATTAAGTGGTACAACTAACTGATGACAGAGATGAAATTATTTCCATACCTGTCCAGTATTTCCAGTTAAGATTATTTCACATTAGATTGAGTTTATCTGTTTCCAGATCCATAAAGCCTACTCTTTTGATGAACCTTAATACACTAAAGGAGAAATCATTTCCTACAGAGGACCCAGTGCTTGGCACATACCAGGCATTCAATAATTATTTGCTGACGTGTCAATAACAGGAACCTTCAGATAAACCCAATGAAACTGTGTTTCCTTTTCTTCACGTCCATGTTGTGCAACGTTATCCTCGATTCAACTCTAAATCTATTTTCCCAGAAGTAGTGAGTGGTTTTCTACAAGTATGCTATTTCTGGGATCTTGTTTGGCTCCAGTATTTTATTTTTTTTAAAGTGTCTTGACTTTCCAGATTTGAGTAGCAGCTGCTCTTTTGAATGATATACAGGACTGCACATGCTTTTTCTGCCTGTTTCTTTGCTCCTGACCCCAGAGGGATTTACATCAAGGACTGTGATTAATGGTGCTTGAGTAATTTCCTTGCCCTCCTCTTACTTTTGTATTTGAGCATCTTTCTTTAGAAACATCCATCTCCATCTATGTCTTTGTTTCTCATGCATATTCCTTTGTAGTGAAAAATCTACTTAACAAGGCACTTTCCCATTCCCTTGCCCCATTTCCTGTTATTTTATCATCTACTATGATTCCATTTTCTTTCATCCACTTTAACACAATATGCACCATTTGTCCTTCTTTATATTCTAGGCTTGTCTATATATTACCTCTATTGATCCATACAGTATCAGATAAGTGATGTTTTTATTTTTCAGGTTGTAAAGTAGAGGTCCAGTGTTGTCAAGTAATTTGCACATATCTACACATTGTAGCTGCCTCATCCAAATCCTGGGTTGTTCCCACATGTATCTAATGATATAGAAGGAGTGCAATGTTTTCTTTGTTGCTTTGGTAGTGACAGTACCATTACTGTTCTCATTCATTTAGTTAGGAAGTGGGCAAGTGGAAAAGTTAGAATTGTAAAGGCTGATGGGGGAAGGAAAAATAGAAAAGAGAAGTAAAGGCTACATTTCTAATTTTGCCTTCACCTCATCAGGGTCCTCAAGACCACTCTGTGTTGTTAGAATCTCTTTCTATTTCTGATAAGTAAATTCTAAAATTTTAATACCACTCTATCCAACCTAACTGTTCTCACACTAAGGAGTTGAGCTCACCTCATACTCCACTGTCAAAATGGAGAAATACCATGCTTCTACCTGACTCTTAGCAAAAGAATATCTCTACATTTATTTTTCCCTAGACAACCCCGCATTGATATGGTCACACTGAACATCATTCTCTTAATTCCAGGCAAGTTACCTACTAAAGAGCCTCAATTATGTCTTCTTCCCCTTGTGGGCACTTCTCACCCCCTTTCCCCATATTAAGGCCTGACTTGGCTTTGCCTCTTTAGTGTACTAAACTCTCTATACAAAAGGTTATCACCAGCCCCATAGGGTCCCATTCATCCCGCTGTGACTTGATATTACCGATCATTCTATTTTTGTAACTTTCATTTTCATGATCTCTTTGGCATTTGTATCACTTGGTTCTCTTAGACTTGTATCATCTGCTGCTCAACCCTTAACCATTGATGCTCCTTAAAATTCTGGTCTTACCCTTCTTTTCAAAGTGGAATGTATTCTTATGGTTCAACCACCACCTGGAAATTATAGCTGACACCTCTTTTGAGCTTTAGATTTATATATGCTAATTATTTTTTGACATTTCATCTTGAATGTTCAACAGATCCTTCAACTTCTCTGCCTTACTCAAACCCCTTCTAGACCTGCTTTTCCTTCTGCAATCTCTCTCTCAGTAATGATATCACTGTCTGGCTACATAAACTAAAAACCAAGGAGTTAATAGTAAATCATTCTCTTTTCCAACAAATCAATTTTATTTTATTCCATAAAGTCAATCAATTAGCTAGTTGTGATCATTTCATCTTCAAATACTCTTTGAACCTGTCCTTTCTTCTGTCATTTCTACACCATTTCTCACTAACAGCACTACCAGAAATGATCAAACTGATCTCTCTGACTTTATTTACCCTTCCTGTTACATTTATTATTTCCACAGTGAATTATATAAATGTAAAAAGTGAATGGGTCTCTCTCCTAGGTATCAATTTTCCATGGTTCACCTCATAAACATATACAATTATGATAGCTCACAATAAAGGAGCCCTCCTAGCCTGACTCCTGGCTGCCCCTCCAGTCATATCTACTATCTACAATCTGAAGCCTACTCACCCCTACCTTTCCAACACTTTAAATCCTTGTTTAAAGTCTTCTTTTGCTTGGAATCCTCCTTTTCCCCTTTCTCTACCTCCACCTACTTAAGTCATCCCTATTTTTCAAGCGTCAGCTGGAAACTTCCTTCGTGAAGTCTTCCTCAAATCCCCAATCAAAGCTATACCCTGAGGAGGTGCTTAATAAGTACTTTTTGAACTGTCTTCAAGCTGCTGACCACAGCCACACCTCTTGATTTCATCCTCTAATTTAAAAGAAATATAAAAATTTTAAGACAATAATTCCTTTATCTTCCTGACATTAAAGAGCCAAGTTTCCTTTATCTAACTGCACCATATGCTTTTTCTCTAGAAAAACAAAGCACAACAACAGTATCAGCTGCAGTAATAACCACATACATTTCAACATTAGAAGGAGAGGGGGAGATGGGAGCCATAAATGAGCCACCTTCTCTATGGGAAAGTTAATTAGTAACATACATACACAGTGGCATAAGCATATTTTAAAGCTAGTTTAGAAGGATCAGAATTAGTAATGATGATGTTTCCTTTGGGGAGCTGTAGTGGGAGGGAGAAAGGGGCACTGGGTGATTTTAAATCCTCAAAGCATTTCAGATCATGCTACTGTATAAAAGTTTCTCTCCCCCCCCCCCCCCCCCCCAACCAAGTATAGTTAGAGTTTATAAGATTGTACCAAAAACATCAGGTAAGTTGGCACTGATTCTAAATTTCAGGTCTCTCTCTATTTCTCTGGACCACAGAGGAATATTTTGTGATAGTTTCAATGAGTCACTTCCTTATTTGGTAATGGCTTTATTCTTATAAAAATAAAATTACATGTTTTTTTTTTCACTTTTCCCTTTTTTAAAAGCATATCTGTTACTGTCTGATGACCCAGTCTTGTTTTTGAGTCTCTAACTATCATATCTGTTAACACATAGCACTTAAACAATGCACTCTCTTTCTGTTTCTGTAAGTATAACAAATTCTGCACCAGCAATACTGTTTAATCTTCTAATAAAATAAACAAATTATAGGAAAGTACTTTAGCTTTTTGCTTCCTAATTACTCTAATTTGGGCTCCAGCTGGGGCTCATCTCTGACAATCTTCACTCCATCAGATAAAGGGGAATTTTTAAAACTGTTCTGGGTTTGTTGTAAGCAATGGACCAACTTCTAAAAGGTTTTTCTCGAAGTTGATATTTGATAAAAGGAAAATATTAAGGTTGAACCCAAGTGAAAAATGTTTTGAGACTTCTCTCTGTTCAATTGGTCTCAATTCATTATCATGACGAGCCTGAAGACATGTTTTATTTAATAGCTTCATTTAGCTGTAATGAAAATTTTTAGATACCTTTTATTTTAAAGATTTATTTAGTGACTAAAACCAAGAATTTTTGAAACAGCACAAGAGGTAGGATTAAAGGGTTTATTTCAGTATTATAGTGAAATGGAGATTTATAAAGATAGTGATGACAATACACATGAAGAAGGAGATAATAATAATGGAGACAAACGTAAGTGTGAAGCATAAGTAGAGATGAGCCAGTAGATTGCGTGCCCATGATCTTTTTTATCTCTCTTCCCATATTATTACACCTAAGCATTCCACACCCAAACGCCATTAATAGAAAAAACTCATAAACATAAAGCAATGCCTTGTTATCACAGGAAGGTAGAAAGTAGAAAAACAATCACATAGAATCCTAATATACCTGACTCTAAGAAGAAATCCTGTTAACATTTTTTATCTATAGACATGTTAACTTTTTCACTTACTTTTTTGTCAAACTTTCAATTTTCTTATAGTTAAAACCTAAAAATTATAATATACTTTAAAACTATTTATGAAAGTAATTATTTTTACTGAAGGACCATCAAAAATTCATATATTTGCATAAATCATGACTATACAGCTTGATGAGTTTCTGAAGTTGAGTGCTAAGTCATTACAGCAACTCCTTTACAACCAATTACTTTTAAAAAAAGAATCGAATGACACCTTCTACAGGACTCCTACCTTAGCCTTGCAGTAGAGATGCTTTTCCCCTAATTGTGACAAAAGAGCTCAAGTTGTTAATGGGGCCTGAGGATAGAAAGAGGCTTCATGCCCAGAACTATCCCTGATGCAAGCACCTTGGCAAGGCTCACAGGATTGTAAAGAACAATGTTGAGGAAAATAAAACATCATGACATTTAAGGGCCATCTCTGGTATATGAGAACTCAAAGAAAGAATAGTAGTGGGTACAAGCACAGCAGCTGCATAGTGGCAGTGGTGATGACAGCCCAGGGCATGGGGCAGCCCCGGTAAGACCACCAGCCTGAGCTTCCAGCACAGAGATGTGCACAGAGGTCTAGCTTTAGTGGCCGGGAGAAGCAGGTGACCAAATTGGGATAAACTCAGAACCTTCTCAGGAAACTTGGCTGAGACAAAATGGAGACGTAACAGGCCTGGGAACGGATTGAGATACTAGAGGCAGGAGAAAACCTCAATAAGACAATGTATGTGGGGGCCTAAGAGGGAGATGAGGGTAGTAGGCCAGGGGAATATTTTGAGATATCAAATGAGGAACTGAATCACAACAACAGGACTGTTGAATACTGGCAGGAGAATAGGAGACACAAGAGGACACAATATTGTAAAAAAACCCAAATTCTTATCTGAGCATCAATGTATAGTGTATAAAGCCAAAACATAAAGAAATGCAAATGATATAGAATTCAAATAAAATACAAACTAGAAACAGGGATAGAAAAGATATATAGGCTGGAAATATAAATATTGAATCAAAATTTGATACACAAGAAATGAAAAAATGGAAAGAAAGCAGAGTAGAAATAGAAATATGGAATAAAGATAGAAATAGAAAAAAGAAATAATATAGAAAGAAAATATATAATCAAAGGTAGTTGTAACTATTTTGAGTTACATGGAAAATATTTAGAAGGGATAAGGAAAACAAATTAAAAGTACTATATTTATTTACTTATGCTCTTGTCATTTATTTAAATAATGTGTAATTTCAGTTATGATTTCTATTTAATTATAAGAATTATTTTAAAATCAATTTAAAGAAGTTTCCTTGACTAGGAGGTCAATTGGAGAAAAATGAGACATATGTAAAACTTTAGACAATAAATAAATATAAAAATAAATAAAGCAGTTTCTTTGGAAAATTTGTATTTATTTTGAATGTATAATTTACTGCAACATAGGCAAATAATATGTCCTGTATAAATTTTAACTTTTGGAGATTCATTATTTTTTATTTGAATTATGCATATGCTAATTTGTGGAACCTCATTATTGAGTCATATCTTAGCTGAATATAAAGTTCTAATCAAAAGTGATTTCCCTTGAATAATCTAAACTAATAAAAGTGAAATAATAAGATTAACCGTTTCTCTGAGACGGGGTAAGCCACGCCCACCAGTTAATCAGAGCGGCTGTATGCAAATTAGCCCAGCCAACACGGCGGCCGCCACTCATGGAGCTGAGTAAACAGCAGTTTCCATTGCGGCAGGAGTGAAAGGGAAACTGCGCCCGCTCCGCTTAAACTGGCTCTAGGGAAATACACATTTGAAACAATATAACAATCATAGAATCCTCGGGAGCTGAAGGAAAGAGCAGCCCGGGCCTCACCACTAAGTAGCATTGTGTCATTATAGACGCTGCAAGGTGAAGCAGAAAGGAGGCTTCCTTAGTAGTTAGTAGGCCGGCTTAAAGGAACAGCACACCAATTATAGAAGATAAACAAACCCCAGACACCTGCGTCCAGCCAGCCTTGCTGGGACATTGGGTCAATGGGAGCTGCGGGCAGCCTTAAAGCCTGAAAGCACCAATCAGCCCGTCACCCATGCTGGCCACAACCCAATGGGGTGAGGGACGTTCCTGGGGGGCTTGGCCAGCCTGGAGACAGCCATCAGCCCCTCACCAAGGCTGGTCAGGCACGCCAGCAGGTGGACATCCCCAGAGGGGGCCCAGACTGTGAGAGGGCACAGGCTGGGCTGAGGGACCTCCCGAGTGCACAGAGCGGCTGCAGGGTGGAACAGCGCAGGACCCAGGACCCGTGAGTGGGAAAGAGGCGGCAGGGTTGGCAGCTGCGCAGGCCCTTTGAGGGGCATCGGGGAGTGGGAAAGAGGTGGCAGGAGGTCTCGGCCTGCTTGGCGGCTGCCCAGGCCCTTTGGGGAGCACTGGGGAGTGGGAAAGCAAACTCTTGGGGGCATCTTGACCTGCTTGGCAGCTTCCCAAGTCCCTTCTGGGGATCAGGAAGCAGGAAAAGGCTGGCCTGACCATGAGGCGGAGTTTTCCCTGCTTTCTGGTGGATGGAGGAAGATGGGCAGTAGGCAAGCTTGGGAGGCAGGCAGCACCCAGCCCTGGCCACAGCTCAAAAAAAGAGAACAACATGCAGGGGAGGGCAGGAGTCTGAGAGATCAACATAGAGGGGGTGCCTGCTCCAAGCCTCGACAGTGTGCCTGGGGGCAGGTCCCCAGCAGGTAGACACACACAGGAGGACTGCTCTGAGCCTCAGATGCAGCTGGGGGCAGGTCCCCAGTGGCGACACACACATACACACACACACACACACACACAAAAGGCGCCTGGCAGACTGGGGCCATCATAGGACATCCACTGAGGGGCCCCAGACTGTGAGAGGGCACAGGCCGGGCTGAGGGACTCCCTCCACCCCGAGTGCACACATTTTTGTGTACCAGGCCCCTGGTATAATAATAATACTCAATTATTTTTAATAAGCTATTGGACCTATTGAGAGGGTGCTATTGGACTTATTAATGTCTTCATTATTTTTATGATAATTTATAGTTTCTTTGACAGTTTTAAGATTAGTTTATAATTGTTCCTGAAATTTCTCAAAGGTATGTTCATATATGAATTTATTGAATTAGTCCTGTTTCACCCTTAGCATGTTATTTTAATTTGAGGTCTCACATAATCTTTCAATCTGAAAAGTCCTCACATGTTTGAATATTGACACTCTGCTTTTTCCTCTACAATCTCCTTCTGGAACTCTTATTATATATTGTTAAATCTACACTGTCTCCTATATATCTTTATTATTATTGTTACTGAGATATAATACACATATAATAAAATATACTCTATTAAAGTCTTCAGTTCAGTGGTTTAGCATATTTCCAAGGTTGTGCAACCATCACCACTCTAATTTCAGAACATTTTTATCACTTCCCAAAAAACTATGAAAACTATGCACTCATTAGAAGTTACTCTCTTCAAACCCCTGGAAACCACTAATTTACTTTCTACCTATGGATTCTCCTACTCTACACAAGTCATATAAATAGAATAATACAATATGTTGCCTTTTGTCTGACTTTTTACTTAGTGTAACATTTTCAAGGTTCATTCATGTTGTAGCGTAAATCAGTACTTAATTACTTTTTATGGCTGAATGATATTCTATTGTATGGATATGCAATATTTTGTTCATAAAGTCTTTAATCGGTTTATGGACATCTGAATTATTTATACTTTTTGGCTATTATGATTAATGCCACTATAAACATTTGTGTACGAACATATGTTTCCAATTCTCTTGGTATATACCTAGGAATAGAATACCTGGGCCGTATGGTAACTTTATATTTAACTTTTTGAGAAACTGCCAAACTTTTTTCCAAAGTGGCTGCACTATTTTACATTCTCACCAACAAATTTCTTCACATCCTGGATAAAACTTATTATTGTCCATCTTTATTAGAGCCAACCCAGTGAGTATGAAGATGTATCATATTGTGGTTTTGATTTGCATTTTCCTATGACTATGATGTTGACTATCTTTTCATGTATGTATAGATATTTGTATATCATATTTGGAGAAATGTTTATTAAAGTTCTTTGCCCATTTCAAATTGGATTCTCTTTTACTGATGAGTTGTCATAATTGCTTATTCTTTACTCTGGGTAGTATATCCTTATCATATATGTGATTTGCAAGTTTTTTATGCTTCTTTGTGGGTTGCTTTTTCACTTTCTTGATGATATCTTTTGAAGCACAAATTTTTGATTTAGATGAAGCCCAATTTACCTAGTTTATTTTTTTATTACATATGATTTTTGTTTCATATCTAAGAAAGTTATCCAAATTTGCCCCAATATTTTTTTCTAAGTGTTTTATGGTTTTAGATCTTACATTTAGATGTTTGATTCATTTTGGGTAAGCTTTTAAATATGGTGTGAGGTAGGAGTCCAATTTTATTCTTGTTCATGTGGATATTCAGGTTTCCTAGCATCATTTGTTAAAAAGACTATTCTTTTTCTTCATTGGGCTATCTTGGTACCCTTACTGGATTCAATTGACCATAAATACATGGGTAATGGTGGGTGCTTTTCTCAGCCAATATTCACTCTGCTGTACCAGCCCCTGCCTCAGACAGTGTTCCTGGCTCTGGTCTCTGAGTGTGGATGAGCCACATTTTCCTGCAGGAGCTGAATTGAAGTCACCAGCACATCTGTCCAGCCCAAAACTCAAAATATTCTCTCTGTTTTAATTTATTTTCTCTTTTGATATCAATGCATAATTTGTTAACTGGTATTCGTTTTGCTTGATTAAAGTATATGTATCTACCTATCTGATTTTTATGTGTGGGTATGGGGGGAGCTGTTGTCTTTTGTATGCTTCTTGACTAGAAATGCATACTATTTGTAAATAATCCATAGGTTCTATGTCAGGTATCTATTGTCAAAATAATGCTGTGAAACAACTGCAAATCCTTAGTTGCTTACAGTATCTGGGGACTGTGTATTATTGGCCATTTTTCTTTCTTTCTTTCTTTCTTTCTTTCTTTCTTTCTTTCTTTCTTTCTTTCTTTCTTTCTTTCTTTCTTTCTTTCTGATTTCTAAGAGCACTTATTGCTCATAATCCAGGGATGGTTGGCTAGAAAGTTCTGCTGATTTTGGCTAGGCTTATTTGATGATTTGGAAGTTGGCTGACTGTTGGCTAATTTTGGCTAGCCTCGGCTAGGATGACTAGGACTTTCAACCTCCAGTCAGCTAACTCAGATGTTTTCTCACAGGGATGGCAGAAACAAAAGAGGAGGCAGAAGCACAATTATTGTTATTTTTGCTAAGATAACTGCTCAAATTAGTTGCATGTCTGTGTCTCTGCTCATGTTGGAGGGCACTGAATAGTAACATGGAAAAGGCAAAGGGTATGGAGAGGTATGCAAAAAATTGGGGCCATATTTTGCAATAAATCTACCACAGAATTTTAAAAAGTGTATATTCTATGACCCCACAAGACATAAAAGGAAGAGAAAAAGGAAAGGAAGAGAACAGAAGTCATTGGTGAGAAATAGAGAAAATTAGGCTTGCATATTAGTAACTTCCAAAGCTGCTTAATGGGTACATGAAGTTCACTATACTGCTCTCTTTATGCATGTTTAGAAATTCTCTACAAATGAAAATAAGGTATATTTTTTTGTTGATTGACTATAAAAGTCTTTAGATTAATGATATTAAAGCTTTTATTTTACTCAAATCTTGTATAGTCTTACTTATGTTTCCTATTCTATAATTTTCATGCAGTTGTATTAAAGTTCCCCCACTGTATTGTGTTCTCATCATGGGCTCCCCCAATAAGACATTTTTGGAGTATGTTTGAGAACGTGTTTGTATAGTTCCCCTTGCCTCAACCTTCTCATAGAAGGTATGTGTTGAATGGGTCTGTCTTGAAATTTGTGAATGTATCAGGTAAGATAAGAAGCTTATCTAAGTTCCCTAAGCTAGCTGAGCATCAGGAGTTAGTAGTAGGACTGCAAATGAGATACCCATGTCCATTTCTGTCACCTTTGACTTATGGAAGAGGCTCCTGTTAGGTCCTGTGACCTCTGATAAGTTGATGTTGGGGTTAGCCACTGGGCCTGTCTTGGTGATAAATTGGTTAAATAACTAGATAGTAGTACATTCCTAGAAGGGAGTATTTACTTGAAGGCTTATATGAGCTCTAGGGAAGGTGGCTGCCTAGGAACAGAAAGATACCTAATTCACGTTCTGAGTAAACATTTGTGTCTTTCTTTTCATTTATTTCCTATGTGTAGTTTTTTAAATTAAAAATTATAATAGCTATTATAATAATACATGTGCACTGGAAAATAATTTTTATTTTGATATAATCATTTGGCAAGGGTCTCATGTGATAATATATCAAGTTATTAGAATATTTTATATCATATTTAAATATCATTTATTACTATTATTGATGAAGCAGAAGTAATAATATAGTAGAAACAGGTGACAATGACTTGTTGCTATGCTCTGAGACTAGCCATTCCCTTTCATTATTGCCACCTTTTGATACCAATTAACAGGTTGACCTCTGGTTCTTGAAGAACCATTTGTTTCCCCTCCTAATATCATGATGGAATTTGAAAGAACAGTGGGCCTTTTGGTTCACTGCATTCCACTGGGACCCTTCCAACTCCAGCTCATTAGAAACACCCCCGAGTCTGAGGACTAACTATGATGTCATATGCCACAGCAATGAAGTAACTGTAGTAGGCCAAGGCAAAGAACAATTTTATTTTTGCTATGTTGAGAAATTTCTCAATTTGTTTGAAATGCAACTCCCACCTTTCGTAAAAATTATTCTGTGTGGATTCCCAAGGTTAAAAGGACAAGTGGCAACTTGTTTGATGGGGTCAACATGGAATGATTTGAGGAAACGTTTGTGAAAATGACGGCCTTCTCTTTGTTTGGCTCACTCCATCTGCCCCTTTTAGGTGTGTCTAAACACCTAATATTAAATATCGACACTGGGAGACTGAAGGAGTTCTGTGAAAGGCTCTATAGTCTTCTTCTTTGTTTAAGAAGACAAGTTTTCATATATTTTATATTGACTACAGCTTTCTCCATTTAGAGATAGTCTTGGAGAGACGTTGCTAATCTGGAAATACTTCTGTAAATTTATACCAAATAAAAAATGTCTCATTAGATTTTTCCCCTGAATTTAATTTTATGAGAAAATCCACTTAAGCAACTTATTACTCTCAAATTCCCATTATCCTCCAATATACTTTTCAATGAGTAAATTGAGAATTAATGAGTGCCATTACCTATAGACTGCTAATTTTAGATACAATGCTTTATACCTCTTAACTTATTCTCCTAAAAAGTGATTTTAGCTAGTCTTTTTCAAATTAATGAAGACAGTTTTTACAGACGCACTCCTCTTACCACACTCTTAATGCTAGTCAGATGACATAAGGAAATGTCAACAAAAGCCTTCTCTTTTATCTTTTTTTCCTAATACTCTTCCGAGAGTAGAGGTTCTGAGGTGATCTGTGAAAAGTTGTTTGTTGTTTTTGTTTTCCAATGATGCATCCAGAGTTTTCATCATGTTCTCAGCAAGATAGGTGTCACACAGATGTTCAGATACTCTTCCAAAAGTATGGTGTTATTTACCAGTATAGATTCATACAAAACTATACATAGGGAATAAGTCAAAAGAAAAATGTAAAGTTTACCTCGCACGTGAGGGAATATGTCATAGAAGCGACACTTCCATTGTCGGTCACCTAGTTTCTAAATTTCAAAGTACACTTTGACTCTCTCCTTTTTTTCATGCCCATACTCGGTCAACTGTTAACTTTTTTAGAGAATCAGTATATTAGTCAGATGTGGCTGTAATCACACATAATACAAAATGGCAATAAGAAAATAGTATAGAAGAACACTGTAAGCAAAGATGAACAGAAGAAAATGAGAGAAATTAACTGGCAAACCGTTTCTTATAATTTAAAATTAATATGAAAGCCATGCCTCCAGGGGAAAAAGGGTGCCTTCATAGGAGGCAGCTTAGGCCATTGAGGGACAGTCCAGTACAGAGTGGTAGAGCCTCGTCAAGGCGAGCGAGGTGTCTAAAGGGTGGGAAGAGAATTTGGACTTGTGGGGAGTTTGAGTTGGCTGAGGAAAGTGTATGGAGGGTGTATGAATACTGATGTGGGATGTCAATGCTCAAGTAGGGTGAAGAGGCATCCACATGAGGTAAAGAATAGGTTGGGACCATTCCAGCAAAAGATATCAAGGCCCAAGCAGAGGATATCTATTGGGTGAGGAGGAGAGGGCACAAAAATCACATCTACAAAAACCTCATAATTTTTACCATTGACTACCTCTTTAACACTTCAGTGTCTACTAAGTCAGTTGTTCCCTTAACCTCATTAATATATTTATATCACAACCAAAGTTTCAGAATGATTTTCAACTTCATGTTTTTTTATTATTCTAACTCAACAGTATATAGAATTATCCTCATCATGCTTCACACATAGCTCCCTCCCCTGATCCTTTTTAAAAGTTATCAAAACTCTGCTCATTTCAGGTCATTTTTTTATATCTTTTCTAATTTACCTCTCACATTAGCTCTTTCCTAGACAAGTGAAATTGTTTCCTAGCTGTTCCCTTTGTTACCAGTCTCCCCTAATGTTAGTCTGTTATACCCATGATACAAGAGTTCCCACAGGAATCAAATTCCTTGGTTTTTACTTCAAGATTCTTGAAACTCTAGTTCAGAACCATTTAATAACTGATTGGATACAAATCAATGATAGTCTCTGTTATACACTGGGTCATAATCTAAAAGAGAATCCAGACACATAAAAAATAAGTCTGAGAGACGGTAGACCCTATATAAGACATTCACCAGAACATATAATTCATTTCAATAATTATGAATTATTTAAAATATTTTCTTTAAAAAAGTGACTAGTCTATCAAAATTATGGTGGCTTAGATAACATTTCCAAGAAGAAGTTTAAGTAAGAAGCAATGTTAGGTTTAATATTTAAAGAAACATACTAAATTAATAATAATAAGGATAAACAAATATGCAAAACTTTGGAAAGTGATGTGAAAATGATTCAAGTTTAGCAATTGTCTAGTCATGGCTGGGTGGAAGAAAGAATTGAAAAAAAGGGGAGATAAATATTAAAAGATAAATTGGGATATAATTTTGTCTAGGGGTGGGGTATTTTTATTTTAGACTAATTTTAGTCTGTTTCTTCCTCAATGGCGGTACATCACAAGTTCATGGCCAAAAAGTATAAACATAGGAACCATTTTTTGCTCATTAATAAACATAACTCAAAAGTTAGTGTCTTGATCAATTAACTCCCCCCCCAACCCTCCCTATCAACTGAAGGACTTATATGCATGCATATAAGCGTAATCAATGGACATGAGACACTGGGGGGTAGGGGAGGACAGGGGAAGGTCAAGGGGAAAAAATGGAAACTTATTTAACCCTCTTTGTAATACTTAAAGTAATAAAACAAAATTAAAAAAAAGTTAGTGTCTTAAAAACAACAACTAATTATTATTTAGCTCCTGATTCTGAGGGTCAGCAGTTTGGGTTGGGCTCTGCTGGCTGTTTCTTCTGGTCTTGGCTGGGCTTGCTCATCTATCTGTGATCAGTGATGGGTTTGCTGGGCACAGGATGGTCTAGAATGACCTTAGCTGGGCAAGCTTGTCTCTATTTTCTGTGGCCCCTTATCTTCTAATAGAGCAGTTTGGTTTATTCACTAGGAGAGTAAAGGGTTCCAAAAGAGAGACTGGAACCAAGTAAGGACTCCTAAAGGACAGTCTTATAATTCATACACTGATGCTTTTGCCACATTTCCTGTTTCTTTAGCCAAAGCAAGTCATAAGGTCTCACTATCCAAAGGAAGTCAAAACAGCCTTTCCCTTTCCACCCCCAGCTTTATTGGAGTACAAATGACAAATGAAATTGTATATATTTAAAGTGCACAGCATGATGATTTGATATACACTTATCACAGTCAGGTTAATCAAACATAGCCATTCTACACAATTATCTTCTCTTATTGAGAATGCTTGTTTTATTAGCAAATTTGAAATATATAATACAGTGTTACTAATTATAGTCACCATGCTTATTGCGGGAAAGCCCCAAAGTCTAAATTCAGGATCAGTTCTGCAGAACAGATATGTAGCCTTATTCAAATTCATGAGTTTTAATAGGAGAAACATATACCACTGAGAGCAAGCAGTTGGCTGTTCCCAGTGTTGGCCAGCCAGGAATAATTCCACACCCCTCCCAGGACAGGGTCTTTTTTTCACAGGGGGTTAATGGTGGGTACTTACATAGACCACCAGAAAGAGTAATGCATGTCAAAGTTAACAGAAAACATCAGGCAGTGCCCTAGCTGGTTTGGCTCAGTAGATAGAGCATCAGCCTGAGTACTGACGGGTTCAATTCTGGCCAAGGGCACATGCCTGGATTGTGGACTGAGTCCCCAGTAGGGGGCGTGTAGGAGGCGACTAGTCAATGATTCTTTCTCATCATTGATGTTTCTATCTCTCTCTCTCCCCCTCCCTTCCTCTCTGAAATCAATAAAAAATATATTACATTAAAAAAACAGTCCTAGCCGGTTTGGCTCAGTGGATAGAGCGTTGGCCTACGGAACGAGAAGTCCCAGGTTCGATTCTGGTCAAGGGCATGTACCTTGGTTGTGGGCACATCCCCAGTAGGGGGTGTGCAGGAGGCAGCTGATCGATGTTTTTCTCTCATTGATGTTTCTAACTCTCTATTCCTCTTCCTTCCTCTCTGTAAAAAAAAAAAAAATCAATAAAATATATTTTAAAAAAACAAAAACAAAACCAAAAAACCATCAGGCAGTTACCTATTCTCTATACGTTCATTAACCTCCTCCTGGTACCTGACCTTTTTTTTTGAGAAACATTCTGGCTTTCTGGGTAGTCAGCTAAACCTGAGGCTACAGAAAGTAAACAGTCAGAAAAGGTTGAACATAGAGAATTCAACATTTTCCAGACAGATACCTTTACTGCTGGAGATACATTGCATCTCTGAATGAGTTCCCCTACAATACTATACATTATATAGCCCAAACTTAGTTATGTTATAATTGAAGGTTTGCACACTTTGACCAGTATTTTCCCATTTCTCCCACTTCCCCAGCCTTTGGTAATGACCATTCTATCATCTATTTCTATGTGTTCAACTTTTTTTTTAATTCTACATATAAATGAGGTCATATGATATTTCTCTGTCTAGCTTATTTTACTTAGAATAATGTCCTCCAGCATCATCAGTGTTGCAAATGTCAAGGATTCCTTATTTCTTATGACTAAATAATATTCCATTTTGTGTGTGTATGTGTATCACATTTTCTTTATCCATTCATTCATTTATAGACACAGGTTATTTCCATATATTAGCCATTTTGAATAATGATTCACTGAGCATGAGAGTTTAGATATCTTTTATGATTTTGTTTTCTTTAGATATATATAAAAATTAGGATTTCTAGATTATATGGTAGTTCTAGCTTTTACTTTTTGAGTAACTGCCATACTGTTATTCACAACAGCTGTACTAACTTACATTCCCATCAACAATGCACTCCGCATTCTCCCCAATACTTATTATCCCTTGTCTTTTTGATAAAAGCAATACTAATAATTTTGAAGTAATATTGTTACCATAGGCACCTGTTGGTCAGAGTGTGGTCCTGGCTAGCCAATTCAGAGAGGGAAGACCACCTAGCGGGTGAGCAGAGGATGCCGGTGCATGAAGGGGAGGTGGTCTTTGAGACTGAAATCCACCATTTTCGCAGGTCACAGGGCACCTAAATAAAACCTCTTTCCTTTTGCACCAGTACCTGACTTCTGAGTTTAGCCTTCCTTGCAGTAGGCAGATGAACCTGTTATTCAGTTATAATATTTTGTTGTGGTGTTAATTTGCATTTCTCTAATTATTAGTGATATAGAGCACCTTTTTGATATTTGCTGACCATTTGTAGGTATGTTTTCTTTGGAAAATCCTCTATTCAGGTCTTTTGTCCATTTTAAATTGGATTTCTTGCTATCATTTTTTATGAATTTCTTAAATATTTTGGAAATAAATCCCTTATCAGATATATGGTTTACAACTATTTTCTCTCATTCCATGTGTTGTCTTTTCATTTTGTTGATTGTTACCTTTGCTGTGTAAAGGGTCTTAGTTCCATGTAGTCTCATTTGTTTATTTTTGCTAGCCCTCTCCTCTTGATGGAGGAGCTAAAAGTCACATGTTAAAGGGTGTGGATGTAAGAAAGAGTGAAGGGCTGTGTTTAAACATAACATACAACTAATTTTGTTATTTAAGATGATCCATTTATTACAAATCTTTAAATGCCAAACAGACTATAGAATTAAGTAGGATCTGAGGCATGTTGACTGTTGAGAAGGTCAGGGGAAAGTAATGTGAGGCTAGACTAAGACAGTGGAGGTGTAAAGAAAGTTGGGGTATTGTAAAAGGAAAACCACAAACTTTCCCATGGTGGCATGACAAAGGCACATGGTATAGTGAAAGGTAAGGATCAAAGTTGTGTTCCTTAGTCAATAGGAGGATGGTGCAAACAGTCAAGACTTGAGATGAGAGGAAAGCAGGTTTAGTTGGAATTAGTGGTAGGTAGCTGATCTGAGCTGCTAATGTATTATCTATGTGGTTGCGTCCAGAAGAAAATTTGAAATATGAATGTGGAGTTCAGCAGTGCAATCAAGAGAAGTAAGTTTCAGAATCACTGATATTTTATTAAGAACTTGCATGTATGAGCTATGGTGCAGAAAAAGCATATTCCTTATACTTCCAGCTAAGTTGTGCTTTGTGCACAGGAGATAAGAAATTGATAATTGTCTATCCAGTAGTTAAAAGAAGTGCAGTCACTCTCCACCTTCAACACCCCAGGTCAGGTCATTCCATTTCTTCTTTTTTTTTATCCTCACCCTAGGATATGTTTATTGGTTTTAGAGAAAGAGGAGGGTGGGAGAGAAAGAGAAACATCTAAGTTATTGGTTGTCTCTCATGTGCTCCCTGACTGGGGATTGAACTCACAACCTAGGTATGTGTCCTGACCCAAAATTGAACCCACAACCTCTTGTTGTAGTGGACAAAGCTCCAACCTGCTGAGTCACCAGCCAGGGCCATCACATTTCTTGAGCAGATTATAATATAAGAAATTATAATAAGTCAGCTAGAAGCAGAGCCTAACATATTGTAAAGAATTTCTTTGAGCATAATCTGTGTGTGGGTTCCTGATCCATGCAGTTTTCCTCATTAATCTGAACAGTAGCCCTCTGAATGGGTAGCTCTTGTTTCAACCCACAGGCCTAAGGTTTAGAGGTTATCATAGTTTCTGAGAATTTTCTAGGTCACAGCACACAGGGAATATGATACTACTTGTCCTCACCACTCCTAAAGGAGGAAACTACTGGCTGGAACTTACCAATGTCTCATGTCTCTATGGCTGAAAGCATCAATAACTTGGCACACCTTAACCAATATGTGACATATCCATGGGCCTCAGCTTACCAGTTGGAAAATTATGGGTTAATAAACTGCCAAGAATAGCAGAGCTAATATGTAGCAATATTGTGAAAAGAATTCAGTTCTACTTGACTCTGAAGTATAGATTCTTTCCACTACCTCATGCAACAACTCTGCCTGTGTTTTGAGATTAACAGACTATGGAGATGATTTATCATTTGAAAGATATCCTGTGGCTATAACTCAAGACATATTGTGTCTTTTTTGTTTTTTAATTCCTAAAGTTGGTTCAATATTATGAGATAAGCAAATGATGATTATTCCCTTTCTTCTTCTATATAGATATTCTTAAATGATAGTAATTAAGTCCACACCACATTATGGAAATGAGCCATTCATTTTCACTCTCAGTATATGGACTTGTAGATATATTTCAATATCCAGCATGTATATATTTTGATATTTTACATCTAAACTAATGTCCTCCATTTCAAAGTGTCCATTAGTTTAATTATAATAAACAAATCTTGGTTTAGAAAAATGGAGAGACTTAATTTCACTAGTTATTAAGGAAATTTTAATCAAAACTACAATGAGAAACTGGCTCACATCTGTTAGAATGGCTGTTATCAATACAAGTAATGACAAGTGTTGGAGAGGTTGTAAAGAAAAAGGAAACTTCATCCATTGCTGATGGGAATGTACTGTTACAGCCACTATGAGAAACAATATGACTGTGCCTCAAAATATTAATAATGGTAATATTAATATTACCATATGACTCAGTAACCCCTCTCCTTGTACCTGCCTGAAAATATGGAAACATTTATTAGGGAAGATATATGTACTCCTATTCTTGCAGCATTATTCTCAGTAGCCAAGACATGGAAACAACCAAAGTGTCCTTTGATAGGTGTTTGGATAAAGATGTGGTACTTATATACGTAAGAAAAGATGAAATACTGCCATTTGCAACATCATGGGTGGATTTTGAGAATATCTTGCTAAGTGAAATAAGTCAGATGGGAAAAGTCAAGAACCATATGATTTCACTCATATGGGGATATGCAATTGAAAGCAACAAATGAACAAGTAAGACAGACCAACAAAAACTCATAGATACAGACAGCAATGTGGTGCTTATCAAAGGGAAAGGGGGTGGGAGGGATGTAGCAAATGGTAAAAGCGATCAAACATATGATGAGGAAAACAGTTTTGACTTGGTGTGGTGAACACACAATACATGATGTAGTATAGAATTGTATACTTGAAACCTATATAATTTTATTAATCAATGTCACTCCAGTACATTTAATAAAAAATAAAAGATTAAAAACATTTTTAAAAAGAAATAGAAAGACTTAAAATTAGGGATTTTTGAATTCCTGGTGACAGATTTGTCTCATTTCCAGGACCACCTCATATTGATAAGCCTGCCTTAGTCACAGACTGAGTCTGTATTGAGCACAAGATGGGAATGGCTACCCATGAGCCATATACTTATATCCATGCTCTTAGCGCTTATTGGATTCTGTTGTGCCCTTACAGATGTGTGGAGAAAGCATATTTACTCTGTTATTTTCTTCTTTACCTTAGAGAAAAAACGCAGTTCAATAGAATGTTAGAACATGGAATTAGACACACCTGGAATAGAAATTGGATTTGCTCTTTTGTATCTGTGTGATTTGGAGTAAAACAGCACAATGTCTCTGACTTTCAACTGTAAAAATGAGAATCAAAATACCCACCCCATAGAAGTGATAATTAAATAAAGGTAATGATTATAAAATACTTAGTTCCTCACTTGTAGATACACTAGTGGTAGCAATGGTGATGTGGTGATGGAGGTGGGCATGGTAGATGTGGTGATAATGGTGGTGGGGGTGATGGGTGTAGAAGAGAGGTTCTGATAGAAGTAGAGATTTTGCTTCAGTTGGTGATGATTGTAATTGAGATAATCAATAGATAATGGTGGTGAAGGTAAAGATAGAGATGGCAGAGGTAGTAGAGTTGGTTTGGGAGAAAGTGGAAGAGGTGAGGAAGTGACAATAGTGACGTAGTTTATAAAAGTGGAAATGGTGAAATTGGAGGTGAATATATTGGTGATGGAAATGGTAGAAGAAGAGGAGGTAATGGTGCAGGTTGTTTAGGTAGTAGTGACAGTGGTGGTGGTACTGGTAAAGATAGAGAGGAGGTGGTGACAATGGTTGTGGTGGTGGTAGGGTGGAGCAGTAGTAATGGGGGAGTTTTTGGAGCTGCTGCTTGTCATAGTAGAGTAAGAAGTGAAGGTGACATTGAAGATGAACGTGTTGGTGGGAGTAGAGAAAGTAGAGGTGAAAAAGTAGTACATCACTGTCTATAGGAAACAGGGTAATGGGAACACATTGTTAATTTCCTATCCTAAGAAATTAAAAAAAAAGATGAATAGCTTTGGTGTAACCAAGAGAGATCCAGTTGACTCTGGGTGAAAAAAAATGGTACACTTTCTCTATTTAATCTTAAAAACTACTATCATCTGAGATTCAAGTCTAAATTCCCTTTACTTCCATGACCTGCTGTTACCACCTCCATATAATTTTCCTTCCTTCAAATTCACTGTTGATAGACAATTTTGTATGTGTTTGTGAATGCATGATTATAGATTAACCGAAATCACTCTTGTAGCCACTTGTCTGCTTACCTGGCTTTTAATGTATGAATTCCTGTGGTAAGATGATTGACTAACTGTGAATGTGACTCTTTTCTGGATTTTTCACTTTCACCATGGTGTGTCAGCTTAACCCTAAGTAGATGTGGACCATGTGGTATGTACAGGTCCTTCCCTGTACATAAACCCTCAAGAAACACAAATTACAACTACATCTCCTTGACTCTCATTCTTCATACTAAATCGCTCTCTTTTGCTCTTGAAACTGTTGCTGTCTGGCTGCCTGAGGCACTGATTTCTAGGTCAGTGATAAATTCCACCCAGGTAAGCCATATACACTGTATTCTTTCTTCCATCACTTTCAAAGTTGCATTTCTTGAACTGGCTATGGGCTAATGAGAGGAGCCCACTTCTTTCTGGCACTTTACTCCTTTTGCCAATTCAGAAGGCCATGACTCCGCAGCCCAGCACCACAATCTTGCATTCATCCTGGAGACCTGCCAGACTTCCCATTTCATACAAGCAATGTTGGTGCTTGCCTCACAGGCTGGCGGGTTTGAGAATTTCCACCATTGTTGATCCATCTTCCATAGCCACAAGACAGACTGAGACCTGTGGTGTCTCTTCAGTGTGTGGGTGACTCTGGGAAACATTTCTAGTACCAAACTGTGGGAAGTCTGCCCTGCCAGGACCTAGGACCTTTTGAGAAGTGTCTGTTTTGTCTCAATTAAAAGTGTTTTATTGTTCAGAAATGGGCTACTTGCTAAGCTCTTCTTTCATCAGCCCAAGCATTAATGCAATCACTAATCTCTCTCTGACAGCTCTTGGCCAACACAATTACAAGTTCAAACTATGGAAACTAATTTTTATTTATTATACGCCTAAGATGTTTCCAATAAAGCAGAGAATGTCTACTTTGCCAAGTGGGTGTTGTGACTTTCCAGCGGTTTGACTCCTTAGCAGCTTGTCAAGGAAAATACACACTGTCCTCCAGCCCTACTGTTGGTGTCCTTTGCCTGGAACGAAGCTTCCTCTGTTATCTTGTTTGGCCTCCAGAGGAGAGAGATAACAATGAAATAATTATTATGCAAATTTCTGAATACATTTTAGAAATTGGCAGAGTGAAATTTAAAATAATTAAAATAGATTCTATTTATTCTAAAAATATAAAAGAAATGTTTTGGACCAAGGCAAGGGTCTTTGTATATTAATAGCATCTAAAATGACTTGTCTTTTCATGCTCTGACTACTTCTGTCCTTCCCTTGGGAGAAATAATAGCAGCTAATATTTATTGAGCATTTACTATCTGCCAGGGACCAGGCTAAATGCTTTATCCAGGTGATCACATTTAGCCCTCAAACCATAGCATGAGGGAAATAGTCATCTTATTATTCCTGCTTTATAGATGAGAAACTAAGACATACAGAAATTAAGTGACTTTCTGAAAGTCACACAGGTGGTAGTTGACAGATGTGGAACTTGAATCTACTTACCCATTACATCAGACTGTCTCCTGGGGTTGACTAAACATGAGAAAATGGGAAAACATAACAATAGTTAACTAGACATGAAGATTTGATTGTATGAGTGAGAGGATAATATTTTTTGGCCTTTCAGGCAAGGATACACATTTTTTGAGGGGAAAAAAGAAGCTCTCCACTGCTTCCATCTTTAAGAAGCCTTGTGAAAGATGCTTTTTGGCCACAATGTGAGACATTGCCATAGCAGCAGGCCTGCAAGAGCCCAGATAACTCATTTCTGCCCAACAGCTCCAATCTTGGGTTGCCTGATTCTGCTGTTTTTCTCCCCTTAAAGATTTACAGTCTGTTCCCATGAGGCTTTTCTGCATTCCCTCTTTCATGGCTTGTATGTTTAGACTTGTCTAGTGTAAAGGGGGAGGAAATGGGCATCAGACAAATTGGTTTCTTGAGTCACTTTAAAGATGCCTTTTGGTGAGATTCAAGGGAAAGGAATTGTTATTAAAATCCTTAGCCTGGGGTGGCTGCATGTGAATTGATTTATTTGCGAGCACAAATAGATGTATTTACATTAAGCTTTTAAAGACAGGAGGTTGTGTGTTGTGATCTCAACCAGGCAAAGGGGAGAGAAAGTTGGTGTGGCAATCTCACATCTAACTTCTTGTTGGATGGATTTGAAACAGAAAATTTCCACCACTATCCTGGGAAAATATCTGAATTGATTAGCATTTCTGGCACCACCTATGACAAACTGGGCAACTGTATTCAGTTCGGAGACCCTTTAGATCTTGCAACAGGATACCTGGGAAGCATCTCAGAGAACACTGATGCCTTTTAGAGACATTATCTGGGCGGTCTGCGAGGCCAAAATCACCATTGGTATTCATGGCAAAAAGAGTGCAGCATTGTCATTGGTCCAGATCGCCTTACAGAAGAGTATTATTCCTCCTTCCATAGGCGTCCCCTAGACACTCACACAGGGGAGAACTTCACCATTTGAGCCACAGAGAAGAACTTTGAAGTTGGGTGACCTCAATAAGCTTGTGTGAACCAGGAAAAGGTGGAGTTATTCTCAAGATAAGAAAGAACATCAAAAGTTTTCAAAAAAAGCAAGACCCAAAGGAGCCAACTGAGAACTAGGTTTTGCAATCATTGAAAAATATAGTGTATCTCTCTAGATGGTAGCTACAGAGAGAATGTGCCGTTTGAAACATCCTCTACCTTGTTGCGGTGTGTGTGTATGTGTGTGTGTGTGTGTGTGTATGTTCAGGTAAAAACAGAAAGAAAGAAAAAAAGAAAGAAGAAAGAAATCTTAAACAGTAGCAGATTTGAGGCTGCCTGAGCTGGATGTATGTTTGAAAAATGTGGCTCTGGCAGGAAGCCACGGTGGGAAAGGTAGTAGCTTAATATAAATATGGCTGCATTTCCATAGCTTATGTCCTCACAGCAGCGGCTACCTTTACTCTCTCCCCCTTGAGAGGAAAGCTGAGGAAAGAGGTGGCTCCCCTGCTGTTTCCAAGGTCTTAGGACTTTCTGGTCATTTCTCTCATTAGGGAAATGTATGTCTCTGATTGACAAGGACATTAGAGTGAGTTAGCTTCATCGTCTCCACTGCACAGGGAGCTGCTGCTTTGAATTCAGAGACTAACTAATCTCCTGGCATTCCCCAATTTGTGCTACTTGGGTAAGGAGGGGGATTTTGCATACAGTGTTTTTCCCCAGTGCTTACTCATGCTTCCTAAATGATACCTTTGCTTATTGCCAGCCTGAGGCCAATGTTATCAGAAAATAAGAAGACGCTAGCTTTCTATTTTATGATTCTCCACAGCAGTTAATATCCACCACTGCCATTCCCAGGATCTTGTGCATAGTAGGTGTTCAGTTGATATTACTTGGTTTGATGCTAATTAGAAGACACATACATTTCTGGTCATACTATGGGGGAGTTTTGTGATGTTCTTACCACCCTCAAATTCAAAAGGTCAAATAGATTGTGTGATAATGTATTGGAAAAGTACATTATTATGGCAGCAAAAATGAAATGTGTCTAGAAAAGTCCTTTTTAGTTTTTGGAGTTGGAGGAAAACAACAATGGGTTTTTACTCTTAGATTTAGGGCTCAGGTAACAATCCGAGTTTCCCTCTATGTGACTCTGCTGGAAGAAATTCAGGTGAGCAAATGGAGTGTCTCTAAGGGGAAAAGCATTAGAATGTGTATGTCTTTAGTTCATACTGCAATTGAGATGTCATACTTTGGGTGTGGTAGTAGATAAAATTATGGCCTCTGCCCAGATCCTCATACTAAATCATAGGAGAGTGAAATTGGAATGTATTTGGTCAGAATCAAACTTGTTCTCACTTACTGTTCTGACAGGCAGTAATGAAGGGGGAAGGTGATTAGATTGGACAGTTGAAAGGAAAAGGGAACCTAATGAAGGCCTTTAGGATTATTTCTTCCCTTCCTACAGAGATTAGTGTCATTGGTCCTCATTCTTTATGTGTGAGAAATTGAGCAAATGACAAAAGTACATGGAGGCTATGGTCTTAAGAGTGAGATTGCAGTCACCCCGTGGAGGCTGACAAGATATGCAGTAAGAGGGTTTGGCAAAAAGTATTACCATTTGAGCTTACATTCTAATGTGTGACCCATGAATTTAGATGTTTATTTCCAGTATTTTAAAAATAATTTTCCAACTTAAATAGAAACTTGGATTATCAAATTAGAGTTCAGCACATTCTAGATCCTCTGAGATTATGAAAAAAAAACTTTGAGAAAACTGGTCATAAATATTGCCAACTATTCCAATAAGAAGTTAAAATCAGCTTCAAATAATCAGTCATAAGGACCAAAATCTTCAGTAAGTAGCCCATTATTAGCAAATTTTATTTAAATTCATGATTTCTCAAGTTTATTAGCTGTTTTTAGTAGTGCTGTTTTTAAATGGTTTCTTCCATTTGCTTTAAATAAAAATAAACACTTATTTCTTTGATTTATGATGATCATTCAACCTGTATTCCCTGGGCAGTTCCAAATTTAACTATTGTGTTAAGGCTTTCCCACTAACCATAACAACTTCCCAGATAGTATAATGTTTTTTGCTTTCATTCATGCTGTCTCACATGTGTAGAGGAGTCTGACTCTCACATCTGGAAATAGCATGGGAGTAATTTCCAAGACTACTTTTCATTGGTTCCTTGGGGCGGGGGGAGGGTGCTCAGAGATATGAATACCATTTTTAGATCGCTTGACTGAGGTGGTGAAAAGGAGTTGAATGTGTGATAAAGACTCAAGCAAATGGTGGGCAGAGCTCAAAATTTGTATAATTCATAGAACTTAAGGTCTCTTCAATGGTCATGTATTCCTTCCTACATAAGCCTGGAAGCTATGTACACATGAGAAAACTGCTCCAATTTAACTGCTATCAGCCAGCTACTCTTCAAACACTTGAAACTATGAGAATAAGGAAGACAAAGTTCCCTCGTCATGAGGTCTGTATTTTGGTTGGGTGAAATACTTCACAAGTTAATAAGCAAGTGAATGTAATATATCATATGGTGGCAAGTATAATAAAAATAACCAATCAGGATAAATAACTAAAATTGAGGGAAGGTTAGATAGGATTGTTCGGAAAGGTTTTTTTGTGCTGAGTTGACATTTGAGCTGAGACCTAATGTAGTGAAGGGGGAAGCCATGTGAGTCTGTGGGAGAAGGAAAAGGAAAAACCAAAGTTATGACATGATATGAAGGTGCTCACATACAGACTTTTTTAAAAAAATGTTTTTATTGCTTTCAGAGAGGTCGGGAGAGAGAGAGAGAGAGAGAGAGAGAGAGAGAGAGAGAGAGAGAGAGAGAGAGAGAGAAACATCAATGATGAGAGAGAATCATTGATTGGCTGCCTCCTGCATGCCTCCTAGGCACAGAAAAGATGCTTTTATGTCTGCACTGGACAAAGCAAGGAGAAGATAGGTAGAGGTCATGATCAGTGTGGGCATGAGTCCAGCTCATGTAGAGCCTTGTAGGATTCTATGGTAGGTGCTATAGGAAGACATTGCAGTAACTAGATGATTAGATCATTTACCAAAGAGCCAGCTCCACAAGGAGGGATACCAACCTCACTTCTAGACAGGGTAAGTTTGAAGTGCCTCTTATACTTACAACTGAAGTATTAAAGAGCAATTTATTATGTAAGTTTGGAGCTCAGGAAAGATGTATGGCCTGGAAATGGGTCCAATGTGAAAAACTAAAACCAAGAAATTGGATTGAATCAAGTAAGTAATGAGGCAATTAAATAAAGGGGATATTTGCCAGTTCTTGATAAGAGCTCAGGGTTAATAACTTATTTATTCTGGGCTAGTTTGAAGTGTCAGCTGTGTCACCACCTCACTCTTTGTATAAAGAATCAACTCTCTTCATCTCCTCACTAGATCTTTTCTAAGGAAGAAAAAGTAGTAAAGGTAATATTTTTCATACTCCAGATATTGACCAGAATACTTTTTACTGTGTGGATGAGATACTATGTTATAAAAGACACACACCCCTATTTCAATCTTCTATTCCACTCCCAAAGGATTAATTTAGAAAGATGGTCTCACTCCTTGGATCTGATTAATCATATTTCCACATTCTCTATGCCCTTTTCTCATCTGGCAGCCTGACCTTTGCAAAGAGGTGGACTTAACCTTCAGAAAGGTGGTCTAGGGCAGTGTGGCAATGTTTTCTTTTCTAGCTTTCTACACTAGGTAGTGAAGCATTTTAGTAACATTTGCGCCACAGCTAGTTGTGCAGCTGGCTTGGTGCTTTCTTTGCAAAATCATATATCTGAATTTAAGGAAATAGAATAAAAACACTTATTTAGGCCAAGAACCTAGGTCCCTGAATCCATTTTTTTTTTCCAGCAGGGATCCATTCATTGGGAAGCTGTGTCCAGATATTCATAGTCTTTTTTCCCCTTTTAGCAATTATTCATTGTGTGTTCCTCTTTAAGGGAACAGAGTGGAGAAGAGAAATGAGGGGTTGGATTCAGATATCAAAATCTGAACAGAATCGTTTTTATCTTAAGGACCCTGCTAGCAAAAATGTGGTTTCTTGGATATGATGAAACACCTTAAAGTAATGTGCATTTTGTGGGTGCCTTTGACTCTTCCTCTTTGACTAGACTAATTCCTTCAGGGCAGGAACTGTGTTTTATTCCCAGATGTATTCCTAGTGACTAACATGATCCCTGGCATATGGGAAGCACTCAATAAGGTTTGTTGAATGAGGAAAGGAAATAGTGCCCCTGGCATTATCTATTTTCTATGAAAGGGGGCAGTGTTATGTTCTCACAATAAGCCATTCCTTCTTTGTTCCCCATAGCAAGATAATTCACCTTTCCACCAATGATTTTATTTGCAATTCTCTGGAGGTAACAGGGTTCTGAAAGTCATTTAGTGCTTCAGCCTGGATATTGGAACAGTCCCATTGTGCAGTTTTCCATCTCTTCTTGAAATTCTAGAACAGGGTATGTTCCAATGTGGAATTATGGCCCTCTACTTCCCATCATAAACCACCTGCAGCCTACAGTGTGGCCAACTCACTGTCCCAGGATCACCTATGGATTCTGACCCCCATGCACACTGGACCACAAATTTCTTTTGGCCAGAAGAATTGGAGCTCCACCTTCTCTCTACTCATTCAGATTTTACCCCTAACATGACTTTCTCAGAACATGTTTGGGGCTTGGAATCTGTATCACTCACTTGGAACTAATTGCTTCCTTGCGTTATTAATATACACCAGTGTAGAGGTTCTCAAACTTTAGCATTTACTGGAATGACTGGAAAGGCTTGTTAAAACACATTTCTGGGCACCACCCCAAGAGACTATGATTCAGTAGGTCTGGGGTGGAGCCTGAAAATTTGTGTTTTTAACAAGTTCTTGGGTGATATTGATGATGCTGGGACAATACTTTGAAAATGACTGGGTTAAAATTTCTCAATTCTGGATGCACGTTAGAATCACCCAGGGCAAATGCTAATCTAAGAAATGCCTAGCTCCCATTTTAATCATAATCATTGGATGTAAAACTCACATATTAGTAGGCGTAGAAGAAACCATCATTTTCCTCTACATGTCAATAAAATAGAAACTTCTGCCTTTTTGGCGGTACTGAGGACAAACACATCTCTTAGTGCATTTAAAAAATGCCAATAGACTATATTCCTATATAATATTGATTCTCAAAATATTTTTCCCAACCTTCACCTTCAGCATTACCTGGGCTCCATGATAGGTATATATGCTCAGATAGAATATTGGGCTGTGGAGCCCAGCAATCTGTATTTAAAGGTCTCTAGGTGATTCTGATGCACTCAATTTTGAGAACTACAGCTTCCATTAGTTGGGTAGGTGGCTTGTTAGTTAAATTCATCAGTCTCAACCATAGCTGTGCAGTAGAATCACCTGGGGAGCTTTTAAATATGTATAGACCCCAACCTCAGGTATTCTAATTTAACTGTCCCTGGAAGGTACCCATAGTTTTCAAAATACCACAATTGATTTTATTGTACAGTCTGGGGTGTACAATGACTGCAATGAATATTGCTTTGTAACCCAATTAACCCAACCATTTACAGTGGCTGTGGCTCTATTTTCATCTGAATGAACAGATCTTCTGGCTGACCACATTTGTTACAAATGAATATGATGTTCAAAGTTATTGCTAGAGACTAAATGATTGTATCCTCTCAAAACTCATATGTTGAAATCCTAATACCCAACATGATGGTGTTAGGAGGTGAGGTCCTTGGTGGGTGACTAGATCTTAAAGCAGATCCCCCATGGAAGGGATTAGTGCCTTTATAAAAAACCCTGGAGAGTTTCTTTGACCCTTCTGTCATTTGAGGTCATAGAGAGATCGGCCTCTATAAACCAGGAAGTGGGCTCTTGTCAGACACCAAATTTGCTGGTGTCTTGATCTTGGACTTCCCAGCCTCCAGAATTCTGAGGACACATTTTGGTTCATGATAGTCTGTTATACCAGCCCAAATGGACTAAGACATTCACCATCACCAAGTTTTGTGGGGGGCTTAGGGTGAAGGATGTGGAAAATACAGTGATAAACACTGAGAATACAAGTAACATGACATGGTTCTTGGGGATTTAAAGTCAGAAAGGGAGCCAGGGTGTGATAGATTAATTGCAAAAATGGCCATAGTTATTTCGTTCTTTGTGTCCAAACCTCTTTGCAATGTGCTTTTCCTGCTCCACATATCAATAGGTTTTTACTTCCTAATCCCTGTTTCTGAGTAGCCCATGGGCCTTGAATAAATCAACAGGATGTGACAGAAGAGACATTGCAACAGTCCTCAGGCCAGGCTTCCAGAAACCTGTGCACATCAATGTTCTCTCTTGGATCCCCACTGCCATTCTGAGAATAAGCTGGATAATGAAAGAGGACAGGGAACAGAGCTGAGACCTACCCGGAACAGGAACCCTTCATCAAACTGACAGCTGTCATGGGTGTATGAGGGAGCACTATAGAAAGCAAGAGAACCGACCAGCTGAGCTTAGCCCAAAGTGCTGTCCAACAAAACCACAAGGTAAATAAGTAATTATTGCTTATATATATATATATAAAATTATATATATATAATTATATATATATAAAATTATATATATATAAAATTATATATATATAATTTTTCCTTTATTGATTAAGATATTACATATATGTCTTTATCCCCCCATTGCTCTCCACCCCCACACTCTCGTTATGTCCTCCCCCTCCCCCCTGGTGTCTGTGTCCATTGGTTAGGCTTATATGCGTGCATACAAATCCTTTGGTTGATCTGTCCCCCTTACCCCCGCCCTCTCTACCTTCCCTCTGAGGTTTGACGGTTTGATCAATGCTTCTCTGTCTCTGGATCTGTTTTTGTTCATCAATTTATGTTGTTCATTATATACCATAAATGAGTGAGATCATGTGATATTTATCTTTATCTGACCAGCTTATTTCACTTAGTATAATGAGGCAACATATCTTAAATGATACAGATAGCTTAAAACTTATCCAGGTGTTCTCAACCTGGATGGATGAGTGTTAACGTAAGTTTTAGTGCTTTGATAACAACTACCTGCAGAGGAGAAAGTATATCTGCATAAAATTAGACAGCATTAACTCCTTTGACATCTTACATATCAAAATTAAATTATTTTAAAAATGCGTTTTTAATTAATATTATTCATAAAAATTATTTTGTCCACAAGGGAGAGAAAGTCTTGTGATCCATAGGAAAGCAGGATCTTGGTCGCTTAGCAGAAAACTTGCAGCACAAATAGGAAAGAAGAGACTAGACCATTAGGATAGCAAACTCAGACTTATGTAAAAAGGAACAATAACTTATTCAAAGGGGTCATGGTATTTGTTAAGGATGGATACCAAATGAAAGAGTTTAATCAGTTTGGCCAGTCTAACTCTGGGACATCCCTCCTTGCATATTATGGCAGCTGTTTGTTTGTTTTATAATGCATATTTGACATATTTGCTTTTTCCCCCCCTGATAGAGTCTGTAGCTCTCTCTTGGTTCTCAAAGGGATTATGGAAGGACAATTCCTACTCCATGTTAAGAATTCATAACCCTAAAAGACCAACAACAAAATGCAAAGTGCCGAAGCAGAATGATACAGTTGTGGAGTGCAGACAAGTGTTTTAAGGAGTTAGAAAAACAGGTACCTTTTTTTGGATCGCTGATAGATAAAATAACACCATGTGCCAAATATTTTGTGTGTCATTTCACTTGCTTTTCAAAAAGGCTCTGAAAGGTAGTTGCTGGTATCCTCATTTTACAGGTAAGGACGCTAAAGTTGAAGATTGCGGGCATAGAGAATCAGGGTATTTTGATCACCAGGAACTGAGAGCCCAATTCCAACTGTCTTAAGTAATATAAGCAATTAGCTCATGTAATTGAAAAGTGACAAGGTAAGGCAAGATGCAGGCATGGTTTGATCAGGCTTTCTTCTTGTGTTGGCTTTGTCTTCCAGGTACCTCATTTTATGGTAGTTGCAGCACCTCCAAGCCTTTGAATCATGCACCACACCATCCTCAAAAGCAGAAAACAAGCAGTATATAAAACATTTAAGCTTTACTAGGCTAGAGAAAACTTAGATCAGGTGTATTCTTATGAAGAAATCATTATGTGTAAGAAAGCCATGTGCTAATTGGGTAGGCTGAGTTATCTCTCTACTCCTAAAAGATATGATGGCAAGTGGCTTCTATTTACTGCTTTAAATGACAGGGATCATTCTTTGGACAATGGTCAGGGCTATTACCACTCAAAACATTTAGTTTTCAAACAAATGGCCGAGGAAAAGAATAGAGGCTGGTGATATCCACCTTGACTAGTATGTGATGGAGACAGCATGGGAACCATTTTTTTTCTCAAGTCCAACCCAATATTCTTTCCTTTATATCCACCATGTCTTCATTCAGGAAGTAAGACTTGAATTGGGCCTTCGGGGTTGGAGATAGGAGGTAAGCTTAAAATATTCACCAATTTGTAAGAGCTTTTGAGGTCTGGGAATGAAAAGCATGATTGTGTGTGATTGTGTGTGAACTCTGAGAATTAACAGTAAGGGTTGTGCCTTCCTCCATTGGTAGAGTTATCAGAAGACTAGCAGTCATTTGTTCTACTATCCTGACAATTCAGGGAATTTTTATAAGGAGCGATATTTGTAAAGGAGGGGTTAAAATGACTTCTTAGACATTGACAGTCCATCTCTAATAATGCATGTTAGCAGAAGTAAGACAAAGCTGTGATTCATCTGCTAGGTCTTGGTGATGTCATAAACACTTATGACAGCAGTAGAACTTTAAGATTGAATTACCTTCTTTGTACCCACTGAAGGAGCAGGCTTTGCTGTGTATAACACATTGTGTAAGCTACACAGTGTTTGGCAGTTTTCACATGGCTCATGGGAAGAAGGGAACTTGATCTGTGAACCCAGAAGATCATGAATCTGATATGTGAAAAGACAATTTAACCCCACAAATTGCTTTGGTTTCTGACATAAAATTTTAAAATTAAATAAATTAGTATGTGCTGACATTTCCCTAACCTAATCGTAAGCATCACAGTTTTATTACTCTAATGAGGAGTGCCAATTGAGCCCTTCATTATGCAACTAATAACACTATACCAGTCCAACGTCGTAAAACCAGTTAATGATTCAAATCTATCAAATGATATTGGTTGAAATGCAGGGGGATTGAATCAAACCTTTTTCTTTTCTCTTAGCAATGGGATGTTTTATAAGAATAGTACCAACTGAATATTCCAAGTGTGGAAACATAGACAGTTTATGCAGGATTTGAATTTACCAGGTAAAAATACCAGGTTTGTAAATCAGAAGAGCTGTGTGGATGATAGAGCATTAACAAAGCCAAGGAGAAAATGGGGTTAACAGAACAGATGGTTGGGAAAATATTATTAAAGTGAATTTTTTAAAATTTCTTTTTATTTTTTGGTCACCTTTTTTATATTCTCACTTTTAGTTAATATGGGAGTAAATCTTACTTCAGTATTTTTTTCCTCTTTACTGTACATCTTTTTTTTCCTATACATCTTTTTTTTTTCCCAGGCAATACAGGGTGACTAAGAAATTATGAGTCATGTTTTGCCTTAATGCATATGCAGTTACTGAGGGGATACCTCAACCATCAAAAAAAGATTAAAATGTGTTTGGGTTATAGTTTTATACGTTTTTAATGAAAAAAAACTTAAAAAGAGACTCATAAAAAGCCTTTGGCATGTCTGTGGTTGTTTACAGTAGAACTGATGTGAAATTAAATCTAAGTTGGGATAATTCAAAGATTCACCAAGAGAACACCCAAGTCAATGTTGGGGAAAAAAAGTGCTTGTAGGTGTCAACTACTGTCAGATGTGGTCAAATTGGGGGAAAAATAAATGATTAATTAATTTAAATCATGTAAACATAAGAAAAATCATATAATAAATAAAAGACAGATTCTATCATTTAAGATTGATTTGTTGTGCTTAACTGGTAGATTACTCAAGGGCTTGATGCTGTCAAAAATAATAAAGACCCTTTCTGTTATCAATTACCATTTTTATGATTTTGCCTGATTAATTCTTATATAACATAAATAAAGTACATTTAGCCCACTCAGATATGTACAGGGATCTTGTTCCCCTAATAACTTCCAGACATTAAAAAAGAAAAAATCTTCAGCAGGGCAGGTTGGGTAGGGGCAGGAGGAGTTGGGGAGTGGAAGAGATTAACCAAAAACTTGTATGCATATAAGCATAACCAATATGGAGGTGAAGGCCTGGGCTGGGGGGTGAGGAGGCTGGGAAAAGATAATGGGGGGAAAGGGGACATATGTAATACTTTCAATAATAAAGAATTTTTAAAAAAAGAAAAAAATATTTTGAACAAGTCTTGTACAATTTTTTTTAAAGTGATATGCTAATATACACTTCTTGAACCATTGAATGGTTCAGTAGAGCAAATGTGCCCTAGATATGGAAACAGTGAGAGGCTTTTTCATTTATAGGTTCTTGCTTTATTCATTTTTATCTTTTCTGGGATACTGGAAGCTTCCTCATATGTGGCATATCCTTTCATGTTTACTTCTCCAGAATTTTTTTCCCCAAAGGTAGACTCATGGCTTGGGGTGAATGGAACTGTCTAGCTTCAGTTTTACTGATCAGTGGTGCCAACCCAAATAGATAAAATCCTATGAATTTTTCCCCAGCCCACGAGGTCTTATCTAGTGCGAATGGAATGCAGTGGTTATTAAGGATGTACTTTGAAGCCTATTGGCCTGAAGGAACTGATTCAAATCCCCCCTATACATAGTAGGTAAGTCCTGGAAAAATGTTGTTGCAGACTGAGGGCTGTGCAGTCAATTATGTGAAATGAGTTGGTGGTTTGAGTCAAGCACTCAATTGACCAGAGTCCAACACACAAAAACCACCAAAACAATTTATAACCTCGTTGGCAGTATCTTCAAGAGAGTGACTAAATGCCAAGTGACTGAGTGGTCATCATCTACTCTGATATTTCTTGTGAGGCTCACATAAGAAGAGTAGTTTTTTTGGCTGATTGTGAGAACCCTGCTCAGAAGAAATAAAAATGCTCACTTCCAAAAAGTCAATTGTCAGAAGAGCTTAATTAAATCAAAGTTATTTTAGAAAGCAATTCCTTAGCCTATAGAGATTTGTACCAGTAGACTAGTCAGAGCTCAGTTTCACATGACTATAAAACACTTTGGTTTTTAGAGATTATCAGGTTTGGTTTTTAGAGATTATCAGAGATTATCTAATCTAATAAAAGAGTAATATTGAAATTGACCATTTCTCTGGGACTCCTAAGCCACACCCACCAGCCAATCAGAGCAGCTGTATGCAAATTAACCCAGCCAAACCCAGTCACAGAGCTGGAGTAAACAGAGGCTTCCATTGCAGCAGGAGTAAACTGTCTACTGGCCGGCTGGGCTTCTCCAGGCTCAGGCAACAACATATTTGAAACATTGTTGCAATTATAGAAGCCTCGGAGCTGAAACAAACAGCAGGCCTGGGTGCGACTACTAAGGCAGCATTCTTTCATTTATAGAAGCCACAGAGCTGAAACCAACAGGAGGCTTCCTTACCTGTTTAGGCCTCCACTTAAAGGAACAGTGTATCAATTATAGAAGATAAATAAACCCCAGAAACCTGCTTCCAGCCAGCCTTGCTGGAACATTGGATCAATGGGAGCTGTGTGTAGCCTGAAAGCCTGAAAATGCCCCTCAGCCCATCACCCAGGCTGGCCACACCACAGTGGGGTCAGGGATCCCACTGGGGGGCTTGGCCAGCCTGTAAACAGCCATCAGCCCCTCACTCAGGCTGACCAGGTACCCCAGTAGAGACCCAAAACCTGAAGGGACTGTGGGCAGCCTGAAAGCCTGAAAATGGCCCTCATGCCTGCACCCAGGCTGGCCACACCCCCAATGGGGTAAGGAACCCCATTGGGAGCTTGGCCAGCCTGCAAACAGCCATTAGCCCCTCACCCAGGCTGTCCAGGCACGCCAGCAGATGGACATCCCCAGAGGGGTCCCAGACTGCAAGAGGGCACAGGCCGGACTGAGGGACCTCCCGAGTGCACAAATTTTTGTGCACCGAGCCCCTCGTCAGATATAAAAACATTCGGGTAAGAAACATATGGTATGGAAACAACAATGAGAAAGGATTCATCTGTCTTTAAGAAGGTCATTTTGAATTTTAGAATTGGAAGGATACTTGAAATGAAAAGGAAGAAACCAACATTTAATACAACAAGTGTAATGGAGTTATTATTTTATTTTACAGAGAAAGAGGGTAAGTGCATTTGACTCACATCGCATTACAAACAGAACTAGATCTAGAATTCAATTTTTAAAATGTTCTTATTAAGCATGCTTCCTCCATCAAACCACCCTCTTTATCTTCTTTTTTTTCTTCCCCCATTAGAAATAAGGACAATTGTATAGGGAAAAAACTGTATACAATTAAACCAATTAGATCATAATTTATTTTGTCAGGACTTCTTGGGTTTCAAGGCTGCACCTGCTCTTATACTTGCCACCAGGAGCTCCCTGTCAGATCCTGAGATCAGATCAAATTTTATCCCTGAAAAGACAGAGGAATAAGTTTACACTTAAACTGCTGTGACAGGCCACAGCAAATGAGGTTTCTAAAATCTGAAAACTCTGTGTTTCCCTTCAGGGCCTGCCCACTTGAGGGTTCTTGGACCCATCTGAGGCCTCAGGTGGGCTCCCAGGGTGTGAGCAGGACAATAGTGACACAGCAATGGCAATGCCTGCTGTAGGCTGGAATGGGTGTGACTTGCCCCAGTGTATGCATGGTAGAATCAAGTCAGAATTAGAATGCTACATGTTTGGCCTAAAGCCTTTACATCTTTAAAAGCATTTTCTTTCTCTCAGATAATAGTATTGCACGCACCACACACACAAAGGATAACTACTTTGGGTTTGTTTGCTGGAGATTTTACCCTCTTCCAGTCTAAACTCTCAGCATCACTCTGTGGCCATTTGAGTCCCTAGCAATGCGAATGCTTCCTTCTTTATTGTAGATAGTCCTAGGAAATGCAGCACATCTGTTCCTACAACTAGTGGATCCTGGTGGGTTAACGTGCTCTTCTTTCACATTTTGCCTTCTCCCCTCCAGGATTATTACCCTAATGCACAGGCATAATGAAAATGATGACATCAATAAAATAAGGAGTTATTTCATGAGTAACAAGAAGGGTATGTATCAGTGCAAGTCCCAGTGGGAAACAGAAGGCATGCACAAAGAAACTATACTTTGAGGAAGCTTTATTTGCAAAGGTGGAGGTGAGGTGGAGGATAACCACAGGTAGAGTGAAGTAACCTGAGGTTAGTAATCTTGTTACTGCATTGTAACTACCCTTAATCTTAGAGGGATAAGGAGAAAGAGCTGTTATCCTGACCAGAGAACTGGGCCATATATAGGAGGCTGTCCTCACAGAGGCAGTGGCATTCAGCCTATGGGAACAACTGCCTAAGGTGGCCTTGAACGGAGAAAGACAACAGACTCATCTCCCACCTCCTTCTTCTTCCTTTCATTTCTCCTCCTGGGGCTTCTCATGGGTGAACTCAGCTGGAGCCTAGTGGACCAGGGACTATACACTGTGCTGCGTGGAGAGGGAAGAAGTTGGGTCTGGAGGGACACACAGAAGACATTTGTCAACAGGTAGGAACTTTGACAGAACCCTTCAAGTGATGTGGTGTAGCCCTTGACTGTTTCTTCTGTTCTGGATGCTGACTCCAATGTCACACATTTTGGAAAGTTAGGTTATGACTTTAAACTTTATACCTTCTATGAAGGTCAGTTAGTTCTTAATGCACAAAAAGCTGTTGGGCAATTTGTAGCTTACCTGAGTTTCCTCTATCTCTCTCAGCTTCGCCCTATTCCCTGATGCTCTTTTGAAGAATTCGCCAAATAAAGTAGAGAGTGACCCCAAATTAGTTTTGTTAATGTGGTCAGTCATTAAAAACTCCTTTGCGAAAAACAGAAGAAAAAAACAAAGAAGTTGGTATGTAGTCAAAAATTAACCGATTAACTTTATTTGTCCCTGTGACAAGTACTTACTGAGTGCCTACCAGGTATAAGAAACCAGGCTAGAGGTTTATTATATTACATGTAAAGAATTTATGGCCAGCAGCCCTGACCTCAAAGAGCTTATAGTTTGATTATGTGGAGGTGTGTAAGGACAGGCAACTGGAGATATAATTCAAAGAAGTAAAACAATTGCCATGCAGTTTTAGTTGTAAAGAGTGAATGAAAATGCTGAGGGATAAGCAGAAGGGACTCTGGAGGTATCATTGCTCCACACTGGGGCCAAGTAAGGGGAGGTTTCCAAAGGAATGGATTTCTGGAATAAATTTCTAACGACAAATAGAATGATCTAGTTGAAGAAGAGTGTAAGAACATTCAAATAATATAATAATACTGTATGTGACAGGGAAGAAATGTGAGAATAGATTGTGAATTTTAAGACAAGTATGGTTAGAGTGAAGGCTGTCAAGTATCAGATGGGGACAGGAGACTGTTGATAGATTAGACAGGGAAGACAGGCAAGAACCAATCTATTGAGTCTTCTGTGGCTTGCCAAAGAGCTTGGTTTTTATTATGATGGCAACAGGATGTCCTAATGGATCTAAGAAGGAGTGATGTACATAAATTGCCATATTAATAGTTCACTCTAGCAGCTGTAGGGAAATTGACTGGAATTCAGCAGAGATAATGAAGGCCTGAACAGATAAGCTGTTGGGAGAACCATAGAGGTTAAGGGAGAAAGACAGGAGACTTCATACAGTTGTAATTAATTGGGAATCACTGTTGATTGAATGTCAGAAGACACGGGTGATTCTGCCCTATTTTCATTCAGTGCAACTGGTAGCTTGTGTTGCCATTCACTGAGGTGTGGGAAACAGAAGTGAGATAAGTGTGCCTGGGAGACCAGGATCGCATTCAGACATTTAGGTTGGAGATGTCTTTGGGACATCCAGGTGGAGCTATCCAGGTTGTTAGATAGCGGATTTGGATATGAAATTGGGGATACGGAATACAGGATGAATTTAATTTTTCATTATTAGCCTGAATGGCTGAAAATTAATAATATCCTATGTCTGAGGTAGATAATGCATTTTTGGTGGCGGTAGGATCCAGACCAACTGTAATGTTTTGTTTTCTTGCACCCCACATAGAAAACTTTCCAGCTGCATTTAAAAGAAGTGTGGATGAGAGACCCGGGGATATGGTGGAGAAAAGTGGAAGTTTCATCTTCTTGGCCACTGGGATCTAAAATGGAAATGAAAATGTAGAATATCATATTACCTTAAAATTTTAGAAATTAGAGTGATATTCTGATTAGCAAATGAACAAAGGTAAGGTGATAAGTAATTAGATTTCTTTTGAGTAGGTGAAAAAATGATAGCCACCTCAGACTAAGTATTAAATATGAGTCAGCACAAATGACCAGTGGTTACTAGAGAGAGAAGAAGGCAGAAAATAAATTTTGGAATGTGCATTGAGGAATGCACCAGTAAGTCATGGTTAAAGCCACATTTATGTACTAGGTAAAGTTCAGAGAACTTGGCGAGCATCCAGATATGAAATGAGCTGCTTTAGAAAATACAGGATTCCATAGTATATTAGAGGTAATATTCGAGGTTGAGTTTGGGGAGTCATATTATATCAGTTACTGTGTGCTTCTAATTCTAGTTACCTACTTAGTAGCTTGTCTGTGAAATTAACTTTAAAAGTTTTTCCACTGAAACCAACCAAATTTTGCAGGCTACAGCTGTGTCTCTTCCCAAAGACTTCCGGAATTTTAATTCTAGGTGCCTTGCATTTATGAACTTATTTGACTTAGCTTAATACTTATTTTGAGTTAATAAATGATCAGCTTGTCCCTGTACGCTTACATTAATAGTTTAGAATGGAGTTACTATAAATCAGCTAATACAAACTGTTGCTGAAGAAAATGAGTTGCCTTTAGGGAATCCTTTGTTGAATTATAGCTGTTCTAATTGTTGTAACTATAAAGGGAGGGCCAAGACGGCCTCTCACACCGCCATTCCTCCGATGTCGCTCCCAGTTATTTTTATTTTGCAAATATCCTTCACATGAACACAGTAGATCAGGCAGACTTTAAGAGCCATTTTGACCTATCACATGTACTGTCTAATATTTTGGAAGGTTTTAAGAAACTCTACTGGGCGCCACTAATATACTTGATACTGTCTCATCAAAATCCTTACACAGTAACAAATGTTATTTGCTTTCAGCTAAATGCCAGAAGTTTGTAAACATGCCATCTGGAAAATGTTATTCTTTACCAACACCATGGGGATGGGGTTGGAGGAACACGACAAGGCTCTTGATACTAACGGAACAAAGCATGATGGGAATTTCCTAAGTGCTATCAGATCTTTTTATGGGTAATCCTATGACCAAAGTTGTCCACATGTGCAAAACAGTTTTAAAAATTAGACATGGGACTTTTGTGTATGCATTTAAGCATAACCAATGGACACAAAACACTGGGGGGTAGGGAGGCGGGGGGAAGGGCAGGGGGAAAAAGAGATATATGTACTAATCTTTGTAAAGCTTTATGTAATAATAATTTTAAAAAATTAAAAAAATAAAATAAAATAAAAATAAAAAAAATTCAAAAAAAATTATTAACAATAAAAAAAGAAAGCAAAGATTGACTTTATTCTCTAAGTGATGTCAAATAGTTGGTTTAATGGATTTTTAAGTCAGTTGTTTAGGTAGTATATGAGCATAATAGCTGAAAAAATTGTATGTTGCACATTCATATCCACACTCACATATTACAAAAACATAACTACATCTCTTCATCTCTACTGAGGTTATGTCCAATAAGATGTTGCCCGGCTGAGATTTTAAAATCCATAGGTTACACAGAAATTTCAATTTTGACGATATTTCCACATTTCACTTTTTTAAAAAACAATTATTCATTGAAAATGAATTATATGTTTAACATTATTTACTACTAGAGGCCCAATGCATGAAGATTCATGCAAGAATGGGTCTTCCTTGCCCTGGCTGCCCGTACTGTCTTCAGTCTGGCCAGAGCCACCTTTCTGTCTTCATTCAGGCCCAGAGCTGCCTTTCTGCTTTCCCACACTGCCCAGAGGCCCGGAGCAGCTGGGGCGGTGCAGATACGTCATCACCATGGCGATGACATAAGCATCCTGCCCCCGCCCTGGCTGCTCAGCACCTGTATATGCAAACTAACCCGCCATCTTTGTTGGGTTAATTTGCATACTCATTCTTGATTGGCTGGTGGGCCTTACAAAGGTATGGTCAATTTGTATCTTCCTCTTTTATTCGTGTAGATAGCTCTAAACCTGTGTAATGTATATAATTGCTGTAATAATGAGTTTATAGCTAACAAAATAGAGTTATAGAAAATTTTACAAAGGTGACACCTCATATAGAAGAAATTATTGGCATAAAAGATCATCTAGCTACATGATAAAATATAATCATTTTTTTCTCTCAAGCCTTACATAATTTCTGGCTGTTAAAAACTTACATATATCTTAGGTTTTAGAACCACCATTCAAAAAATTTCTAAAATGTATCTTACTATATGGGTGTTAGTTATAACACTTCTCTATTCAAAAGCACTCTTAAGAGTATTGTGTGATAATTGATTATAGTGAGTGTCTTTGATTTCTGGAGACAAGTGATACTGATTTATATATTTCCATACATGCTTCCAAATGTATATTTAATTTACCTGCTTGTCATTTTGCAGGGATTGACTCTTCTCTTTCCCTAAACTTTCTTCTTCCAAAAATTGCCTACCTCTTTCTCTCAACTTTCCTCTTTCTCTCTCTCCCTCCCTTCACCCCCTTCTCCTCACTCCTCTCTCTTATTAACCTTCTTTTTTGGATGGCTAAATTTGTTCCAATTTTTTATCCATGTTTAAGAACAAATCAGATAATACCCCACTGAAAATGAACAGGGGAAAGATATACACAGTTTTATTTTGTACATACTAAATAATGCCAGTTACTTACAGCTGTGGTTTCCTAAATGCGAGGCATACGTATATGCCTAAGTGATCATTCGACCTTTTGATAGCTATGATGTGCGCTAATCACTAGGGAACAGATGTTCAATGCACAGGCATGGAAACATGGAACAGACTGATGAATCTCAGAGGGGAGAGATGACCCAGGAGGGCAAGAAGAGATTAACCAAAGATCTTATATGCATACTAGAGACCCGGTGCATGGATTTGTGTACTGGTGGGGTCCCTCGGCCTGGCCTGTGAGGATTGGGTTGAAACCAACAATCTGATATCCCCTGAGAGGTCCCAGATTGCAAGAGGGTGCAGGCCATGTCAAGGGACTCCACCAGTGCATGAATCCATGCACTGAGCCTCTAGTAGCTTATAATTACATATTAAGAAGTCATAGGATTTAACCAATGCATACAAGCTGCTGTGACTCCCTCCACATTGTTCCTGTGGTCCCTCACATGGTCTCCAAAATCTGGGCATCTGGAGAGATACCTGACTGGTTTATCTAGAGCAGCGGTTCTCAACATGTGGGTCTCGACCCCTTTGGGGGTCAAATGACCCTTTCACAGGCATCGCCTAAATACATCCTGCATATCAGATATTTATATTACAATTCATAACAGTAGCAAAATTACAGTTATGAAGTAGCAATGAAAATAATTTTATGGTTGGGGTTCACCACAACACGAGGAACTGTATTAAAAGGTTGTGGCAATAGGAAGGTTGAGAACCACTGATCTAGAGTAACTGATTCAGTCTAGTCACTCTTGATTATGCATAGAGGGGGATGAAGAGTTACTTATTTGGGTAACCCCTTCAAGGCAAACCCATGAGAATAAACAACAGTCTAGAACAATAAGAAATAACATTCCTATAGCATGGTATAATTGGCAAAACACTTTTATTTGGGTGATCTTTATCATAGTCTTTCAAGAAGTTTATTACCGTCTCCATTTTATGGAAGAGTGAAAAATAAGTCTAAGATATTAGGCAGCCTTGCCATGGTCACTCAACTGTGGATTTTTAAGACATAGAAACTGGCTCTTAGGTGAGAAAATACTTTTATTGGAGTTAAGATCAAAGAATAGAGAGCAGCATTTAATTTAAAATAAAGCAAAGCGGCCTTCGCATTGCCTGGAACTGCACTTGACAGCTAAAAGGAAAGCAACCATACACAAGCTGCCTTATTCACAGGCAGCCCAAGCCAAGAAGTCCTCATTGCTCCCACCACCCAAGTGCCCAGAGGAAAGGTTGGCACTTGCTAAATTTTAGAGCAGAGAGGAGAGCACTAAATGAGATTTTAGTAAGTGTTATTTTATTCCACATACATTCTATGTATATAAACCTTTGGAGTAATTTTAGGCATATGCTAGCCCTCACAGTCATATTTTTAATAAATTCAACTTGCTTAGTTAATCTTCTTTCAACATATATTCATATGACATCAAAAATATCCATGTGGAAAATGAAAAATTAAACCATACACTCAGATATTCCTAAATATACATACGTTGGAATGTTATAAACTTGTGTTGATCAGGTCTACATGTAGATAATGCCTAAAGCCTTGTTTTACCATCTGTGGTCCAATTTCAAGTTATAGAATTAGAATGTTGTTCTCAAATATACTCAAATATTAACTTTATTATACAGTTTTCTCATCAACATTTTTTTGTTAATTAATGTAATTTAACTTAGACAAATATATACATGGGATATATATATATATATATATGTATATATATATATATATATATTCATATAGAAACTGCAAGTTTATTTTATTTTTGAAGAATGGGGAAATAAACTCCTGTTTCAACCTTCTCTTTGTTGTTCTAGCTGTGTGCCATTGACACTGGTGTGATTTGTCATGGGAAGGTGTAATGAGGCAAGACTGGGATTGTAACAATTATTAACCTGCAAATATTCTATGACAAAGTTAATATAAGTTAGAGTGACACTTCTAAGCATATCAGGAAATAGTGCTATCATTGAACTACTCACTTTATTAATTTGATTTGATGAATAGGGAAGAAATTAATAAGTTTTCAATATAAAGAGGAACCAAATGCCATTAATTGGGCATTTCACATGGGCTGATAGATTGGACTCCCTCCACCCCCCCTGTCTCTTTGGTGGTAATTTATTTAGCTGGGAAAGCTTGGGTTTGGTGTAGCATCTGGTTTTCAGTGATATCCTGCTGATCTTATCCAATTTTCCAGCTGGGAGCATGAGACACAGTGAGGTCAAATGACTTGCCTAAAGGTCACCTGGTAGCTCAACTGGGATTATAACTCAGAATCTTTCTGATTTTCCCATCCTTTGCTCACTGGACCACAAAACTCCCTTGATCCCATCTTCTCAAGCTTGCCTGAGCAGGAAGTAATGTTTCAGCCTAGGGAAAAAAGTCCCAAATTAAATACTGGCCATTGTCATCTTCAAAAAATGAGCTACACTTTTACTTGCATGACTCTAAGGGAATATCTTGTTTTAATTGTAACACCTGAGGATATTTCTATCAGTGGGAGTGTTATGTCTTTCCAAGTGGTCACCTTGGAAAGATTCATGCCTGCTGCTCAGATGTTGTTTTTAGTCAAAATGTTTTGAAGATACTAATGAATAGCTCCTTGTGCCACAAAACTACAATTAGGTATATAATGGATTTTGCTTATTATACTCCAGCACATGGTACTTGACTACTAAGTTCAAAGAAACCACCTGGTTCACCCTATCTTAGAACTTCTAAGTTTATGATCCCCTCAGTCTGGAAATCCTCCCCGTGGTTTCCTATGGCTGTCACCTTTCCATCATTCAGGTCTTAGCTGCCTTGTTAGAGGCCTGCTCTAACCTCCTAATGTATAGCAGGTCCTTAAATAACAGTATTTTGTTGAACCTCATGTCACTATAATGTTGACAAGATGCTCTAGGAACTTAATCCTTGTTTATGTAAATTAGCCTATGATAAAATTGTTTTTTATTCATTGTTTCATTTAAAGTCGCAGAACCTGTCAAGAATGTTAATTGAGGACTTAATGTAATAGCTTTCTTTATCTGATGTCCTCATATTTTTCTTCATTACATCTACTACCATTGACAATTTTTGCTGATATTGTTTCCTTTTTATTATCTATATCCTTACCCTGAGCATAGGAGTCTAATCTGCCTTGTTCACCATCATATAGCAGACAATGTTTGATATAGGGAAGAAGCTCAATAAGCATTTGCTGAAAGAATGAATAGTCATTCCTGATGAAAGAAGGGCTCTCTTTTCCTTTTTGAAAAATTATCATTCAAGGAGTTTCAAAGGGATTGCCCATGGGGTAGTGAGGGTGAGTGAGATGACCCTTAGTCAGTCAGCCAGATCAGGTGAATTAACCCTGAAGGTCAACAGGATGACAGATGACAGCTGTCCCTGTCAGATCATCCTCTCATCCATAGCTTCAGCCTTGAAATTGCCCTTAGGCTTGGCTTGCTAGGGGCAGAGGAAATCAGTCTTATATTTACAGTTATACTTCAATTTTGTTTAAATTTGTAATGCTTACTTTTATCACCCACCTATTTACATGCTTGATGCTTAGTGATGTTGGATCACTTTTAAGAACCAAATCCATATTTGAAGACTGACCAGTATGCAGAATATGGAAAAGAATATCCGAAGCCTGTAAAGGAATATTTTTTTTTATCAACAGACGTATTGTGCTGGGATTTCCCAAGGTGATTACTTCAAATAAATAAGGCTTGAAAAACTGTTTAAGGCAGTCAATATTTCAAAAGACTTAGCCAGGTTATTTTCCATGTTTATTTGATATATATTTTTTCATAACTTTTCCAAGGCAAGGAAACGGTGTGTATACAAATTCCTGTTGCTGGTGACTCTACACATCAGCTATTCTGTATTTCTAACCTAATGATCAGGTAATCAATTTATAGATAAGGTGATAGGACCATAGAGAGACTTTCTCAAAAGGGGCTTCTGAGTTATTCTGGCATCCCAGTGAGTGCCTAGCTGCAGCTATTATTGAAGAAGGATGCAGAACTTGCTTGCTCTGTCCTCCTCATTGCGATCTGTCTTTAGAAGTCATATCTGCAGGGTCCAGCCATTTTGCTCACCAGCATGTAAAACTCTGGAAATCCCCTGAGTGATGCTATGTGTGGCTGTCAGAGAATTGGATGATGGTGACCTCAGGCAGTGAACAATTTCCCTCTCACTTGATCAGGAATATTCTGGGGACATTTTGAGGTTAATGGGGGCTGGAAGTTGTAGGGTAGCACAAGGTACCTGTGTTAACCACCTTTTATGCACTGACAAAACTACTGCTGTGTTGACATTTCATTGATTCAATGTCAACTTTCTGGACATTTTGGCTAAGAGAGGTAGAGTTTAGAGATATGGACAAGCAGTTGTTACCATCATAACAAGTCCTCAACTCCTGTGATTACCTGGAAGAGTGAAGTTGAGCCTCACATTTATGTTATTAGTAAAAAAAAGAAAGCACTAACAAATTACTAGAACTGAAACAAACATTGAAATATACTTTTTCCTTGATCTGCGTGTTTGAGGACAGGCACCTTAAAGGTTCACAGATTATTTCACGTGGTTCTTCAGACAGACTATATCCCTGTTGTTCTGAAAAATGTGAAGAATGAATTGGCTTCTTGAATGGTCCAGTAATTATCTTATGTTCCAACAATCATTTTGTTTCTATCATTGAGAAAGAATTAGACTGTACTCAAACTTGTTCTGGAAAAGTCAGAAAGTCCCTCATTGGTAGGGTCTGTATTGAGAAAACAGGATGTGCCATTAAAGCATTTCTTTGTTTTTAGCCAACAGAAATGTGGTATTTTCTTCTTTTATACCACTGATGTAAAAGCACCCCCCAATGTTCTGGGCCCTCAGAGAGCCATAAAATTTGGATCATTAAACTGATGTTGGGAAACCTATCAGGGGGTTGCTTCAAAACAGATGCAAATGCCTATATTCAGAAAGTAAAGCCCAGACACAATTCAAACAGAACATACTGCTGATTATAGTATAGCCATACACAAAAAAAGAAAATGGATTTCTTTTTTTCGTGGTTACTTTCAATTTAATTTGTATTGGTTCCAGGTACACAGCTTAGTGGTTAGGCAATCATATGCTTTGCATAGTGTTCTTTTGATATTTCTAGTATCCACCTGGCACCACATATAGACATTACAGTAGTATTGACTACATTCCATGTGCTTTACTTCACATCCCTATGACTGTTTTGTAACTACCAGTTTGTGCTTCTAACTCCCTTTGTCTCTTTCACCTAGTCTCCCAACCCAACTGTCCTCTGGAGAAAATAGATTTCTTGAGACTCACTAGTCAGTATCATCATCTGGATTTCACACTTTGTAATTTCTTTCTAAGAAGTGGGCCCATGTAATCCTTTGAACTTTTCATAAATGTTACCTTTAGAAAGGAATTGATAACTTCTCAGAGAGTTGGCAACTATCTTTTCTTTCCACTCATAGCACTTGATGGGTCAGTTTTCTATTATCAATCATGTGACCTTAGGAGGAATCTCAAGATGAAAGAGTTTGTGAACACAGCTACTGAGTGAGACCTACTGCACTAGGTGAGCTCCTAATTGATGCTACTTTGACACACATCATGGGACATTTTTCCTTTTAATTGCTTTTAGGAGTAAACAATCTGAGTTGCAGGGATACCTTTTGCATAATCTTTCCCTCTAAAGAACTAAACTTTTTTGTTCTAGGAAAGAATGTTGTATAATTACTTAAATTTATAAATAATAAAAAGGGCATATGGCTAAAAATATAAGAAAAAAATGGAATTCCTGCTGACCCCTCATTAACTTATTCACTTGTTCCACAATATTTATGGATTATTTGCTATGTGAAATAGTGTAATATAGTATGTTATATTACTTAGAAACCAAATGGTAGTAGATAGAAAAATTACTTGGGGATGCCACTCTTTTGTGAAAACAGAACTAGCAACAACTATGGTATAGGTATATCTAGGATTTTAACTGGAAATGGGCCCCACTTCCAGCTCCAAACTTGGCATCTCATGAAATGAAGTAGCCCAAGACAGTAATGCTCTCTTCCAGGGATAAGGAAGGTACATATTTTAAAGTGCCAAAATAATTATGGTAACGGATACTTCTTGCCCCAAATTCCTATGTAGAAAAAAGTAGATAAATTGGACACCTAATTTTATCCATCTGCACATGGGGAAAAAATTGGGGTAAAGGTCCTCCACTCTTCTATATCTTGAAATGTTGAGAGAGAAGGAAGGAAGTAGGGAGAGGAAAGAGAAGGGGGGGCAGAGGAGAGAGAGAGAGAGAGAGAGAGAGAGAGAGAGATCTGAAGGGGGTAAGGAAAGGGGGTGAGTAGGAAAGAAACTCAAACATTAATGGGTAATAGAATTTCTCTTGCACTGGCCACAATACATATGTTTGTTAAAAAGCAAGAGGCGGGAAGACATGCATGCCTGATGTTGAAGAAAAGCCTGTTTGTGCCTCACACACTGGAGAAATTGTTCAGGAATAGTTCATCCATGTGAAAATATGACCCATGTCATTTTGCCAGGGTCATTAAGTCACTGAGCTGCTGAGTAAGGCCCGATTGGGTAAATTCAAGATCTTGGGGGTGGAGGTGGGGGTTACATACTTCCTTGTGCCCAGTTTTTCTAAGATTCAAAAAAAAAATGTCAGTGGAAATAAGGTTATGGAGTGGCACTTGCGTGGGCGAGACGGGGTCTCCAAAGGGTGGGAACCAGCCGGATCTCAGACATGGCTCATTCTTTTCCATCCTTTCCCATTTTCTTAGTGCACAGAATGAGAATGAGAAAGTAAATGCCCAGTACTATTAACCAGAAAAAAACAGTGGTATTTAGAGATGGGGAAGAGAGAAAGGTTACAAATAATTTTTGAAATGAATTTCCCATTCTCTTTTGACTATTGTCATATTCATGTTTCACAAACTCCTAAAATGTCTGGAGACAAAATTCAGATCATTTGTTGTGAAAAAAAAAAGGTGTATAGAGATGTTTGTAAGACATGAAAACTATATTTGAATGAATAAATATTCAAAAGCAGGCAGGAAATATGGAATGGTGGACAAGATCATCTCCTATAACATATGGGAGAATTGTCTGAAGTTTGAGGCATCCAACATGAGCCAAAATAACTAAATGAAAAACAAACAATAACCCCTTAACATGTAGCAGTTTGGGTTTTAACTAAGTTAGGACATATAAACAGTTGAATCTCAATGTTAATTTTTTAAAAATTGAAATGACGATTCTAATTATGCTGTCTTATTTCCAGCATCCCAGCATCTCTCTTATTCAAGAGAGTGACAGAATGATCATGGATTTAATTCAACAAATAACAAAATCTTATTAAACTACAATGGACCAGCGCTTTAATCACTATGGGTCTCAGTTTCTTTATTTGTAAAGTAGATGGATTATGACTAGTTGATTTCTAAGTTTTGTTCTTTGAGTTTCTATGATTGTTTTCTAGATTTTAACATTTCAGTAAACAGGTTTTATAGTTTGGATATACAAACTGTTTGTATTTCTAAAATAATAGTAATATATAAAGTAACCCTATTATGGTCTTTCTGCAATACCACCTGAATATGTGAGAGAAGAAAAAATTTTCTTCATTGGCTGCTAATTATATTCTAGGATTTCTTTTCTTTTTTTTTCTTTTTTTTTTTTTTTGGCATTTTAATTTAACAGGCACTTACTTTTTTTTTTCCCCAGGAAAGGAGTTTAGCAGGGTCAAAATTGCATTGAACCTAAGTCAACCATTCAATGTTAATGGGCAGGTTTCAAAATCTTCTCTAAATTAAGGGTAAAGGATTTATTTTAAAGGACCTCTTTGAAAAAGATAATTCTTTCCGCCATTTTGCTTGAAGAGCCTGCAAGCATGTTTCAAGCTACTTAGATAGAACAGCTTGAGACTGCTGAGTCTGAAAGTAGTTGGGGTTTCCTCCACCACAAAAAAATGCAGATGTAGCCCTAACCACTTTGGCTCAGTGGATAGAGCGTTGGCCTGTGAACTCAAGGGTCCCTGGTTCGATTCCAGTCAAGGGCATGTACTTTGGTTGCAGGCTCATCCCCAGTAGGGAGTGTGCAGGAGGCAGCTGATCGATGTTTCTCTCTCATTGATGTTTCTAACTTTCTATCCCTCTCTCTTCCTCTCTGTAAAAATCAATAAAATATATTTTTAAAAATGCAGGTATGGTTTTCAAATCAAATCATCAGGTACCTGCAGAACCTTGGGCTCAGAGAGGAACCTTGGGCTCAGAGAGAAGAGTGGAAACATGAGACCCTTGTAAAGATTTCACCACCATTAAGTTTCTTTTGAGACACTCATATCAGCCCACTGATAACATGTCACAAAATAATTGCCATCCCCCCCTTTTATAGGAGCAACCTGCTGGGTTATAATAAGAAAACATGTCCTTTAAAAATTAAAAGGAAAAGATGACCTTCAGGTTACTCTGGTCAGTTGATGGGGTCAGGGGAAGGAAGGTTCAAAACCTAGGAGGAGAGGGGTCAGCCTGACACTGGATGCTAAAGTTCACAAGTCTGCAATATAAATAATATATGTAGGAAATGAGTGTTTACTCCTCTCTAATGTTAGCAAACTGGAAGGATAAGATGGTTTCCTTTTGACGCGAAAAAGATCTAAATGTGAGATGCTATTTTAAACAATGAGCAGCTGTTTCATCTTGAACCAAAAAGAACAAAGAAAACACCCTCAGGTCCACATAGGATATATTGTGGTTTCCGTGTGTGTGTGTGTGTGTGTGTGTGTGTGTGTGTGTGTGTGTGTGTTGGTGTGCAGGGTGTGTGTGTTTTCTCTCCTCTCCTTTTACTTAGGATAATTGAAAAGTCATTTTATCTTATGATGCTTTCTTTACTGACCAGGAACATGAAAAGTTAAAATATGGGAGAATTTCCTTTTCATCATTATGAACATAAACAAATTTTCATTGCTTAATAGGAAGTGTTTTCTTTGTTAATCCAACAGAGATTAATACCTGGAATGCTAACTTGTATGTATAAGAGAAAAAAATCATGATGGTTCATGGGTAATATATTTCAGGAAAGACTAAAGCAGTAGGATGGCATTCTATCATAGTCTGAGAGCTTTTCCTTGCTCTGAAGAACAGCTGGAAACGTAAAGGGCAGACTGAATTGCTGACTTAGGAGATTTCAATTACCCAAGCAATGCCTGGGAATCCTAGAATCAAATTCACAGATAAGTGTAAGCATATATGTTTGGATGATTCAGAAAATTAATTTCTTATTTTCTCAGAAAACTTCTTGAGAATTTAACTAAAAGACCCTAGATTGATATGCAAATGTAAGTCTTTAAAAATGTGCATTGACACATAAAATTACTTGTCTTGGGCTGGATTTTGTACTGAAAATTTCTGAGTAAAATCTGGCAGATTTATTTACTTCTCAATTCTTCATAGAATTTATATCTGCCTTCCTAATTCTAAGTTTTGGGAAAACAAAGAGGCATTACCATAAATTCTGTTCTTTTAAATACAAAACACACACATGCACATATAAACAATTCATTTTACCTGGAAAATTATTTTATTAAGCAGGCAATTATTAACTTATCTCTTTCTACAAGGCTGGCATAAAAGAGTATAGCTCTTTTTTTTAATTTGAAGGAACTACTTCAAATTAAAAAGTATGTCTGCTGTTTTATACTCTTTTTAGCTCTCTTCCTTTTTACTCACAAAGCATAATTTTAGTTAACATTTCCTGGTTCTTAATTCCTTGTAATTTTGTGTTTGAAGTAAAAGATGAATTTCTTTAAATTAGAAATAGGAAATTCTAGGCTGAAACTGCTATTTCTCTTCCTTCAGATATAGATCTTAAGAATACTAATATCTTGTAAAATTTTAAAGAAAGAAGAAAAACAAATATGTGCAAATTCTTCTTTTTTTAAAAAAAAAAATCCAGACTTGGATATATAGCACATTAATAAATTGACCTGTCAACCTCTAGGACAAGGGTTCAACTCCAATTGGTTTAATGGCCACAAAGGTTTCCTTAAAAGAATTCTGGCTTTATGGAAGGAGCAAGGGAGTCTCTGGGCAGGCTTAGGGGGACCCCTCCCCAAGAAGGTGGCCTTGGGAGGAAATCACACCCCATAGAAAGGATATGGCAGTTAAAATAGATGTGGTCAGCCTGTCATTTTGTCTGTTTAAATACATCACTTGTGATTAAGGATACACAGCTAGTTTTCTTTTCTTTCTCATTTTTGAGTTCTTGCGGGCTCTCATCTGTTTCTCCCCTTCCTGAGAGCTTATCTCTCTCTTTTGCTCTCACTCCCTTTCTTTCATCGTCTCTTGCCTTTTATATAGAAAATGTTTATATTTCTCCCTCCATCTTTCCCCTTGGAGACATGGACTAGGAGACAATTCATCATTTTATTTCATTCAAATGACAAACCTTAACATTTCAACCAAACTTTTACTACATACTACATATTTTGTGACATGGAGAGAGAGTCTAAACTGAAGACAGGGGTCTCTGCTATTTCTCTCTTTGCTAAAGGAAGGCACTAGAATCTGTGCCATGGAATTGAGATCGTGATGATTTCTCCACCTGCTTGGGTCTTTGACAAGTAAACTTATTTTTCTGCCTTTTGAAAAGATCTTTTGATGTTATAATTTTAGACAAGTGTCCATGAATGCTACATTTGCTTTTAGGAGCTTTCTTGGTTATGAAAATAGTATGTCCTTATATGATAATGCACATTTTTTTTTTTTTTTTGGTAAAAGTAGATGGGCTGTTACCCAAAATGGAATCAGTGATATGTAAGTATTTGCATCTGCCAACTTGTTTGCCAAAATCATTTGCCCAATGTCATTCTGCAAAATGGTTTCTTTTTTTCTCTCTGAAGATTTCATCCAATGATCTTCTACCACGAAGGTCTAGTTAAGACTTTTCCTGTTCCCTACATCATTCCAGAGATGGGACTTGTGAAGGGGCAGCACTTTGGTGAGTGGAAATAGATCGAACACAAACTCAGCCACCTTTTGGGCCTCTTCTCTTACTTTTTGCCCATCATTTTCTCTGATCAATTCTGATACATATGGCTTTGTACAGTTTAATCTGATAGTGTCCACCTGGGCTCTACCACATGTTATGTTTTCTGCCCTGTGACAGGAACCTCATGCTGCTCAAACATGCATCGCCTGGACGTACCTAAGGGTTACACCCTACAGGGAAACCCTTAGCCAGTGGAAGACGAGCTAGTGCATTCCTTGGGCAGACAATTCTGAAACTCATTCCATAGGCTCTTCAATATTTCCCAGTGGGGTTGAGCCCCAAGTGGTCAGATCAGTGATCAGTGTGCTGCGCATGGGAATTTCCCAATCATCCCCTCCTATTCTTGATACCATTTTCCCAGAATAATCTATTTGCAGATAGGCTCTTATCTCAGGCTCTGCTTTCTAGGGTAACCCATCCTAAAACAAAACAACACAACATTATGCAAAGCAAAACAAACACCTAAGAGAACTTCCTTCTAGTGTGACTTGCTGCCTCTTGTCTCGGTTATTAAGTACAGTTCCATCTCTTCTAAGAAAACAGTTTGCAACTTCATAGTGTGTCTCTCCTGTCCTTTATGGACAGCCCTCTGCTTGGCCTGAGATGCAGCACTGGAGGAGAGGAGGCCGCCGCTGGAAAGGAATCCGCATTTTGAAGCTCACCCTCTTTGGATATTTCACCATAGATGCACAACAAATTGTTCAAAAATAAGCAAATGATCTTTCTTAAATTTACATAGAAATTCTTTGTTTAAAGATGTTTATACCAGTTTTAGTCACAGGACACTATAAATAACATTTTTACAGGAAAAATCTGGGTGCTGTGCGAATGGAAAAAAGAATCCAAGGGGGAAAAGTGATCTTTTGAGTGAAGTTTAACAAGAGGTGAAAGGCTTGGGTTGGCAGAGAGAAAAAGAGAAAGGCATTTGAGGGAGAGAATGTGGGGGGGAGAGAGCTCAGAGTTCAACAGCAGGAGTAGGTAAGTGTGCATCCATAGAGCAAGCCTGACTGTGGACCTGCAGAAATTAACATCATGTGTAGTGTTTCACTACAAATAAATTTGGGGAATTAAATAAATTAAATAAATTTGCATATTACTTCTAGAATTCGGAGGTTCATAGCACACATTGACATATGATTGATTCTAAGAAGTACCACTATCTTTAAAAAATAAAATAAAATCACCCCCCAAGCCCAAGTTTGTGGAACAAAGCATTTTCCAAACTTCGGTGACCATGAAATCTTTTGCCACTAGGACACTGTTCAATCATCGCAAGGTACACTGATGCTCCACAGAATGGATCTTGGAAAATTCTGAAAGGCAGCAGCACTGAGAAATGAGGTTGTTGGAATACAGGTGGGATGTATGAATGGTGTTTAACCTCATACACTAGAGAGATGTTTGGATTTGACATGTAAAGCAATCCAACACTACTGTGTCCATCTTGGGGAAATGAGAAATGTTATATGTTAGCACACCAAAGTCATTGTTCCAACTTCATATTTGTGTTATAATTCCATTGGATTTATCATGTCTGTAGTTGGAAAGACAGTACAATGGAGTCAGAAGCCTGTGTTCAAATCCTGGCTTCCACTCTTCCTGTGTGACCTTGGTATATGTCTCCATGCTTCTGTTCTATCCCCTGTAATAAATATGGACATGATGATGATAATGTCTAACTCACAGGGTTTGGGAAGGGTTGAATGAAATAAAATATTAAGGCCCTTGGAGCGTTTGACATGGAGCATGTGACCAGAAAACATTTATTTTTATAGAAATTATATTGTGTAATGAAAAAAGCACAGATCTAAGGACACACAGTCTTAAGTTCAAATCTTGTAAATGTTCTTTATTAGGGTTTGCCAAATCATACACATTAGTGTTATTAACGTAAAACAAGAAGAAATAATTGTAAGGGCTTACAAGGTTATTGTGAACATTAGATACACTGATAGGACATAGATGCTGCTCAGGTAATGGTTTCTGGTATAATTATTGTTGTGATTCTACAACCTTCCTCCATTTCTTAATAGGATCAGTATATGGCTCTGGAATCTTCCCCAATCATTTTCTGAAATTACCTGAACATTTTCCAATGATTTCTGCCAGGCTGAAGGAAACATTTGTCCTGATTATTGGATTATGACACTTTATTAACATTTTGCTAAAGAAACGGATGAATTAATATTTCTCTAACTGAGAATTCCAGACAGTGGGTCACTGACAGAAAATGTAAATGACAACGAAGCTGATTTCCACAACTCCTGCTGTGTGCAGTTAAACTACAGTGAGTTTCTTTTAGCCCTGTTGTATGGACGGAGAAGGTAAAAAGCTAAGAAAATTAAGACTCTTGTTTATACATTTTGTTCTTACAGATTACATTTAGTCTTAAACCCACTTTTTCTTATGTTTATTATGTTTTGATGGACTGATAAGATAGAAAAATACCACTAACCTTTCCCCTTTGGTATCTGTGTCATCTAGGAATTTTGTTAGAGGGCAAATTTAAATTGTGATTTTTAAGAAAATGTTGTAATAAGGTATTTTATTCTATAATGTTTCTCTCCAGAAATATTAAATTTACAAAATGAGGACCATTTTTCCCATATCAAAATCAAACAACAAAGATAGAATTCTTGAATCCTCTCTTATTTTCCTTCTCTCTCTTTTTAAAAAAACATTTTATTGATTTTTTTTTATAGAGAGGAAGGGAGAGGGATAGAGAGTTAGAAACATCTATGAGAGAGAAACATCGATCAGCTGCCTTCTGCACACTCCCTACTGGGAATGTGCCTGCAACCAAGGTACATGCCCTTGACTGGAATCAAACATGGGACCCTTCAGTCCACAGGCCAACGCTCTATCCACTGAGCCAAACCAGTTAAGCACACTTCTCTCTCTTTTTAAATTAATGTCTTATCAGGTTTTAATTCAGATCAGTCTGGAAAGATTGTTTTGCCAGTTGATGTGTAACTTGTGATCCTGTTGTGTGTTATATTCTCTTTCATATGAAAACATTTGATGAATGTTTTAAAAGAAACACTTAAGGTCTATATTGTAGAAAAAGCCATCCCAAGTGTGTCACATAGGGCACATAAGACCACGTGATCACTCAATATCTTTCTTAAAGGGGCATCCTCCCATGAGATACAGATTTTATAAAAAAGATGAAAAGGCACATAATTATTATGTTTCATTGAAGCACATTTCTTTAAAAAGCCAAGGATGAATTTTAGCCAACTGCAGAAGCAAACATTCTTGTTTCAAAAATTGCCATGAATACATCCTTACAATTAAAATCTTTTGTCAACATACCGAAATTTTGAGCTCATGTAGTCCTGAAGGGATGAAAAGTTATTCTTCCTATTTGTGAATTATTTTGGAGTTTATGAAGTATTTTCACAAACTTTATCCTTGTTGAAGAGTCTGATGAATTACCTTTACATTTTAGGGGATGTGGTAGTTAGCTTAAAACATCAAATCCAATGACAAAAACAGTCAACCCAAGTGTTGTATGAACCACAGTGGTGCCAAATCCCCCACTTTCATAGCTGTTCTCAAGGCACCCTTACTCCAAAGCTCCATCCCCTGCGCACAAAGCAAATTGCATTTAAGACAAACAGTTGGAATAGGTTTTGGCAGGAGAAATTTAAGGTTGCAGAGTGACCAAGTTGGGTTTAGGGCAGAGCCCATTCCTTGCTGTTTTCCTATTTTGATCTAGACTAATTGTAAAATCTACTTTATTAAGATGCAACATGATTGTTAGAACAAACTTTTGATATCTTTTAATTTCCTGTATGTAATAGGCAGATGAAAGAAGAAATTCTGGATTTCAGCCTTAGCTATTTGCAAAAAACCACCAGTATTTTTAGTTTACATTGTTCAACAAACACATGCATACATGCACACCCACACAAGCAGCAAGAAGGGAAAGAAAACAACCCGAAAAATTCATGTGATGCGGAACAGATTAAAGCTCACCAATTTGGGACGGTAGTATACTTGGGAATTTTCAAAGGCAAGAGCCAAGGACTCTAAAGACTGAAATTGGAGCACTTATTGATCTCAAATGCAACTCTTATTGCATATTTGTTTTCTAAAATAAGAAAAATCTGTCTAGGGCAAGGGATAAGAATCCTAAATAGATGGTTTGACATGTGCAAAACTTGATTTTTCAGCCCAAATTTTACAAAGCATTTCAACAGGCAGTTTTCTATTCTCCCAGTTAATGGTAGCCACATGGCCAAGATCCCTTTGAAAGTGGGTATCTTGCTTGCAATTTTTAAAACGTATTATATAACTTAGAGCTCTTTGACATACATGTTGAATCTTATTGTCTTAACTGATTTGTGAGAAGCAAAATTAAAGTGGAAAAGATTGGTATTGGGGAGGGAGAGATAGTATTCAGTGTTGAATTTGGCCTCTAATCTGGCAGAAAAACAACATGGACAAAAATTGAGAAGGCACTTTATGTTTTATAATAATCAGCAACCAAAAGAAAGAAGAGAACTAAAAATAGAGATGAATAATTAACAATCTAAAAATAGACTTGGCTAGCCATATGGCAGTAATTAGAGTCTAGAGGGTAAAAGGGGCTGAAGAAAATAAAAAACAAATCAAATATTGGACATTAAACATTGTCCGTAAATGCTTTACAGAGTTCAGCTCCATTTAAGATAATTTGGTACAAGAAAAATTAAAAAACCACAAATTATCACTTCCTAATTGATCAAAGAGTTTTTCTTGAGAAGGTGCTTTTGGCTCCAATCCAAGAGGCTCCCCTGGTTTAGGGTAGCCTGTTATGCAATTGACCATGATGGGGATTCTGTCCTTCACAATAGGGAAAAATACAGTGATTTTTAGATCACCTCTTATCCTAGCTAATAAAAGAGTACTTTGCAAATTAGGTGTCACTCTGTCACAAAGATGCCAACCCCCATAGCCACAAGATGGCAGTGCCCATAGCCACAAGATGGCGCCGCCCAGTCTGGCTCAGCCCCACCACTAAAGTGGTCAGGTCTGTTAGCCAGGCAGGTGGCGGGGGAGGCAGGGGGCCTAAGGGTAGAGCCAGCAATGGCAGGGGGCAGGATCAGAGCCAGTGATTGCAGAGGCCTGGGCTCTGTGAAGCCAGTGATCGGAGGGGCTTGGGGGTCTTCTGCCCAGGCCTGCAAACTCAGGCAGAGACAGCAGGCTTGGGCAGGGGCAGAGCCAGTGATTGCAGAGGTCTGGGAGTCCCCTGCCCAAGCCTGCATCCTCGGCCAGGGGTTACAGATCTGGGCAGGGGTGGAGCTGAGATTGGAAGGGCAGGGGTGGAGCCTGTGATCTGAGTGAACTACAGAGGAAACACCTTTTCTGACCATTCATTGGCTAAGCTCCCTGTATGCCACTGGTAATATTCTTAGTTACTTGGGTAATAAGAATTCAAAAAGGTGATCTAGGGTTTTTCCACCACATTCCTGGAGAAAAAAATTTAAGGTCCACTGCTGGAGGGCTAAGAAACGTCATATCCTGCCCTAGCCAGTTTGGCTCAGTGCATAATGCCTCAGCCTGCTGACTGCAGGGTGTGGGTTCAATTCTGACCAAGGGCATGTACCTAGGTTGCATGTTCCTCCCTGGCTAGTGCCTAGGTCAGGGCTCATTCAGGAGGCAACTGATCAAAGTGTTCCTTTCACTTTGATGTTTCTCTCTGTCTTTCCCTTCTCTTCCACAGTCTCTAAAAATCAATGGAAAATATCCTCAGATGAGGATAAAAAAAAAAAAAAAAAAGAAAGAAAGAAATGTCATAGCCTATGAAAGATACATCTTGAAAATGCCTAAATAAAGTTGTCATTTTTTCATGGTGAAGGGAGGGACTGGAGTCCCTGTTGATGAAAACACCTTGGTGGCTATGGTGACTGGCAGTGGCTGCAGCAGCAGGGTGATGGGGCTGGTGGCTTCCCCTGATCAACTTGGTCACCTCCCACAAAGAGAGGCCAGACTTTGGCTTAGGCCCGCTCCCCAAGGAGAGCAGGGAGTGGGCCTAAGTCGTCAGTAGTTCACCCCCTGAGGGCTCTGAATATGTGAGGGGGGCAGGCTGGGCTGAGCAACCCCCTCCTACCCCTTCATGCACTGGCACCTAGTATTTAAAATAATAAGTAATGTTTGTAATGTAACTAGCATTGCCCTAAGAACACATAATTATGGAAAGAGAGAGAGAGAGAGAGAGAGAGAGAGAGAGAGAGAGATCTTTCAACAGAGATGTATCTAGTTCAGTGGATCTAGTATGCCCTCAAGGGTTCTGAAATGTTTTTATAAGATTGAAGTTGTCATTGTTTCTAGTTTCCTCTGTCTTTGTAATTGCTATTATGAGAAGATGCACAGAAATGTTATTAGAGGGGAATCACTATCAAGGCTTTAGAGTTCCTAGGTCCTTTATATCTTTGATGTCTATTATACTTCTAGTTAATACCATTGTCTGGAAAGTTATGGCAAGGAATCTTAGAGTTGCTTACATTAATTCTGTGTGTTTTTTTTGTTTGTTTTTAAGTGGCTATGTAGAGGATTGATTGGAAGTTCACTCCCAGGTGTGCTGTGCAGTGTGAGGCTGAGATCAGAACTGGAAATCAGGCTCTGCCTTGTATCATGTGTATGACCCCAGCCAAGAGATTTATCTGTCTGAGCCTGTGTCGTATCTGCAAAATGAAAATAATGGCTTCTTGGTATGTTATGTGTAACAAGTATCTTACAAGGAAACATAGGTAAAATCTTTATAATACATAACAATGGCTTAACAGATGGTAATAGCTATTGATATTGTTTCCATCCATTTAATTTAGTCACAGTTAACAAACTCTCAGGATGTTCACAAGACAGAAAGGGCAAAGTTCACTAAAGCAGCTTGAAACTTCATGGATAAAGAAAACTATGTTCTTTCTAATCTGTAGCCCTGCCATTCAAATTTCAGGATTCTTTTCTGATTCTCCCTATTGGATTTAAAGAATTTTTGATTTTTAAGTAGAGTCACTCAATCAAGACCTATTTTTATTCTTTTAAATATGAGTATCTCTATGTCTACATAATAATTCTCATGTGTGTATCAATTTTATTTTTTATCTTCATATTCATGTGATTGTCTCTGATTTATTAATAAAATAAATAATAAAACTTAAAAGAATCATAAAAAATGAATACAAAAACCAATTCTTCATTAAAGAACTTGTATATTTCTTGTTTAGTACTCCTAGCTAATTTACTTTTTCTTTTTAAAAATTTATTTTAGAGAGAGAGAGAAAGAGAGAGAGAGAGAGAGAGAGAGAGAGAGAGAGAGAGAGTAGTATCTATTTGTTGTTCCACTTATTGATGCATCCATTTGTTGATTCTTGCATGTGCCCTGCATGGGAATCGAACCCACAACTCTGGTGCATTAAGGACACCTCAACCAAATGAGGCACCTGGCCATTACTTTTTCTATTGTATTGTCCATAGGATCTTTCCATCAGATTTTCTATATGGATGCTATTTTTTAATATGAAAATATTGATTTCCATAGAACAACATTATCTTACTCAATCACCTTTCCTGTTGAGTCTCCAAGTTTTATTGTCATTTAGTCAAATCGTTTGAAAGTTGGGAAATTGTGATGACTTTTTCCTCTGTTTTTAATGTTTATACTTCTAAGTTTTTTTGTATATTTATATTAGCTAGTAACTCCATTAGAATGTTAATTGCTATTTTACTGAGTGTGCTCATCAGAAGGGATTTTAGTAAATTTTTACTGATTTTTCATTTTTAGAACTATTAACATGCAGCATTGTATTATTTATAATTATAAATTTATTAAAATTAGTGATATCCTTTTTAAAAATCTAAACTTGGTTATAAAACCAAGTTCAGATTTGGTATATATGTAGAAACTAGGGGCC